>JACXGM010040604.1:0-10274 GCA_016801145.1 Umbra pygmaea
TTTGATAGGGTGTTGTAAACAGGTATGTATATGTTTGGTTTGTTAGGGTGGTCTAAACAGGGATGGTATATGTTTGGTGTGATAGGGTGGTGTAAACAGAGATGTAGAGGTTTGGTTTGATAGGGTGGTGTAAACAGGTATGGTATATGTTTTTTGTGATACGGTGGTGTAAACAGGGATGATATATGTATGGTTTGATAGGTTGGTGTAAACAGGGATGTAGATGTTTGGTTTTATAGGGTGGTGTAAACAGGGATGATATATGTATGGTTTGATAGGTTGGTGTAAACAGGGATGTAGATGTTTGGTTTTATAGGGTGGTGTAAACAGGGATGGTATATGTTTGGTTTGATAGGGTGGTTAAACAGGGATGTAGATGCATGTCCCAAAAATTCCAAAAAATGTTGCAAAATTATAAATTAAAGGTTAATTAGAAGTTTAATTTCATCATGTACTATATTGAAAATACATGGTTTACATATTATACTATGTTTTACTTTTATTTTTGAAAATATACACTTAAATCTGATAGCAAGCACAATATTCCCCTATTCATCCAATATGCATGGCTGTACGGGGCCTTCGTTGTCCAATTTTGTGTTTCATAATGTGCCAGACATTCTCAATCGGAGACCGGTCAGGACTGCAGTCAGGCCATGGTAGCGCTAACCACACTCTATGCTTCCGCAACCTTGCGCTTGTAATCCGGGCACAATGTGGTTTGGGGTTTTCCTGCTGGAAAATGTAGGGACGTCCCTGAAAAAGGCAGCATATGTTGCTCCAAAATGTGTACATATCTTTCTGCATTAATGTTGACACAAACATGCCTGGGAAAACAAATTAAGGTAAACAATCAGTGTTTTCTCAGCAGGTATGACTGTGATATATAAGGTACTTTATAGGAATGGGCCGATACCACTTTTTATGGAACGAGTACAAGTACTGAGTATTTCATTTTGGGTACTTGCCGATACGAGTACCGATACGAGTAGTTTTAATAACTATGTCAAATGTCACATTCATCAAGCTAATATCTGCTATTAGATGTTGATCAGCAAATTCAAATAAAGAAAAGTAAACATTCCTACATATCCAGAAGAACATCATTTACATTGCAGGTCAAGAATGTGTAATATTTATTACAAATGTCAGTAGTTTACGTCTCCTTCCCTAATTAGCTAAAATTAGAGAAACACGTTTGTGAAAACGAATGCAATTTCCGCATGTTTGTGTTCCCAGTTGCACTAAGCATTGGAGACCTTTTGTGTAAAATGAGAATGACTGTTTAAAGTGACTTTCTCCAAAAAGGGATGACTTAATCATATCATATTCTGTTAAGTTATTTATTATAATCGGTACACAATTATACAGTAGCTGTACTGTAATCTATTGAACAAAATATAAAAGGCTACAGCCAACATCATATTTCCTTTAAGTTTCTTAATGTTAGTGTGTCAGAATTTACACTATTTTGTTCACCCAGAAGTGTTGCAAATCAACATTTGTCTTTACTTCCAGAAGGTTAATTATTCATTCATGCGACAGTATACAGTGACTACCCTAACAACTTGCAGCCTTTGTTCAGTCCTGTACTTAAATGTGCACAATTACTTGAGGATTCTAATATATGCACCTACATTTTTGCAAATATTAGGCTACATGAAAATAGCAATGAGAAAAGCAATTTCGTATTTCGCCATTTGAAAGCTCCTTGGCTCCGTCTTTGGAATGAGTATGCTTTTTAGGCAGTGATTTTGTGTGCAACATTATCCCATTTAAATCACTTTTCTTTCTTCCTTTAAATAGCAATAAATACGGTTGTACAGCTTTATAAGCTGGTCTTTGAAAGAGGAAGTAGACTGTCGTTATCAATAATATGAAATATATGCATAGTGCTGGAATACAGCTACATTTCCATTGAAACATTTACGTAAATCAGATTTACCAGTTTGTTGGTGTTGTTGTTACATGGTGGTTAAGCAATATCTATATACTGCGTTGTACAGTAGGCTACTATTCCCTCTCTGGCACATAGAAAACAACTGTGTCCATCTATGGCTAATCAAGCGCTGCGCAGCATAACGCTCTTAAATATGGAGGAACTCTCGGCTTGTGAGTATCGGCCCTTTTTCACAAGTACAAGTACGAGTACTGGTATCGGTATCGGCCCATCCCCAGTGATTTAGCTATGATAATGATGAATGCTCCCTATAAATAATAATCATAATTTAACTTCAATTACCTTATTGAGTTTGGCAATTAATCATGCTAGGTAGAGCAAGGGAGTGTAGCTACGTTACTTCAAAGTGTGAACTGCGTCTTACTAGACTGACCGTTAGTGAAGTTAGCCTAGTTGAGAGTTTGGCAGGCTAATAATTAATCCTAGAGTGAGTGTAACAATACAACAATATTCATGTGACCTGTTAGCTAGAAACATTAGTTGCAAATTTACATTAATACTTTATTCATCCTGTATTACCACAAACATGGCTAGGGGCAGCTCATTGTTGTACAATACGAAATACCCAACGCCTAAACTCTCATAACAATTCCTGGTAGTCTGACTCATTACACTAGAAACAATAGCAGTACACTTAGACGTAGTAGCTCCCAGATACCTTCTTAAACTAAACAACAAAACTTAGTCACACCCGTAACAGGATCACAGATCACAATGACCAACACCTCTCTCTAGTCTGGGTTGTATATATATGGAACGCTAAACTACTTAATCATACATGGCTGTACGTAATCATTAATATAACCGATCTTCAAGATACAGCCTCACCTAACCTAAGCCTTATCGCAACAACCCAAACTAGAGAGAGGTGATTACAAACACATAAAGGGATATTACACAGAAATATGAGGAAGAACTAAAACACCATGCAATGCATTGACCGAACACAAAAGAGAAACCAAAATAAACAATAGACATATGAAATAACAAATATACATAGAAGAGTCCATATCCCAGTTTATGTACACCGGCCCTCACTGGGCTGGATGTGACACAACCCTACTGACTATCATAGACCACTATGCCACACGGACGACATCCTACTTAGGGAGATAATTTAGACAATGCTCGATCATTTTATTAGTTATTCCTTGTTTTCAAAACAGATTATTAGAAAACCAAATTACACATGTAAAAAATGCTGATTTTAAATATTGTGGCATAGGTTCAGTGTTAAAACACAAATCCTTTGCACGAGGTTGGCTCTAGCTAGCTTAACACTATATTATGCCAGCAACACAAACTCTGCTTTTTCTTTTCAGAATAATAGTGCTTGTTGTAATTCCCTGCAAAAATCATTGTGAATTCATCACAAAGCTAGTGAATTGTAACCAAATGCAATTGTATTGTGTGTAAAGAAACAATAATAGTATGTGACTGTAAAAAAAACAACAATTAACATGTTTTCCATAACACCTTTTCATTAAAAACACTGAAAAATATGTTGTACACAGAATTTTATTGAATATATTGTCAGTGTCTTGTGAAAACATGATTACATTTGAAAAACATTCACTACAGTCTGTTTTATCAAACAATAGACTAATTTTAGCAACACACAAACATAGACCCACTACCTATCTATGCAATGAATTTAACAATGATTATTGTAATGAATTATGAGCACTTTTATTTTGAACATGAAAAGCATAGTTACATTTGCATTCCATTCATTTTAGGGGTCACTTTGACAGTGAATAAATTTACATCCGAAGTGTTTAAAGACTCTATTTCTCCATTGTTACTTTCTTAAGAAAAGGACAATGTATAAAATGCTCCATTACCTTGTATCTCACGTTATGGCCCCGTAGCAGCCATTTTTATGAAAATATGCTAACTATTGTGTCATAACCACACATCTTACTGTCGCACAGTAGAGAAATTCCCGTAAAGTCCAGAAGAAGCTTGCAGGCAATCGGGGGGACGTGAAGGCATATAGTCAAAATGACAAAATAATTAATCCGAATATTTACCAAAAGTTGCTCCTGCTCCTACGCTCATGGACAACTCCTACTCACGCTCTCCGTCTCTGCAATAGTCAAGATTCGGAATGATTCAGATTTCTCTTGGCACGGCTAAGATTAGAATTACAACTTTCAGAGACGTTGCTCACGTCACATCTACGTCATCACGCTCAGATTGATGCTGCGCATTACGCTTGGCTATCACCGTAAAAGTGCTTCTAATTGGCTTCACTCGGTCCAATTGGCTTCTAATTAGCTTCACTCGGTCTCCATAGAAATTAAGGGCATTTGTTGGTCCATTCATATACTGTCTTTGGCTAGAACCGGCCCTGGTTTTGAACCTCTGAATTAAATGCATTTAAGTTATTCAGAAGATGCTACTGTGATCACTTTTATATATTTCAATTGAGGAAAAGATTTGTCTGGTAACAAATCTAAGTAACTAATAATAATAATAATAATAATAATAATAATAATAATAATAATAATAATAATAATAATAAACCTTTATTTATATAGCACCTTTCATACAAGGAATGCAGCTCAAAGTGCTTTACATCAATAAAAGTCAAATAAAATGGAAGAAATTTGCATCAATAAATACATTTACGTCAATAAAAGACAAGGAAATGCAAAAACATAAAAAGCATAGAGCACATCAATAAAAGACAAACATGTAAATATTTAAGACATAGAAAGCATTGAGTATGCAGGCAATTAAACAAAAATATGAAATGTAAAAGAACATATTAAAAGAAGAAAAACTGGCTTAGTTAAAGGCTAAGGTGAAAAGATATGTTTTTACAGCTTTTTGAAAATATCAATAAATTATGCTTCCTTGATATTTCTGGTATTGTGTTCCACAGCTTTGGAGCATAGTTTAAAAAGGCAGCATCTCAAATGTTTTTGTGAGTGAGGTTTTGTACCATTAGCAGGTTAGCTGTTGAAGATCTGAGGGCCCTTTAGGGTTTTAGAGAATCTGTAAAATAGGCTGGTCCTGAGCCATTAAGAGTTTTATAAACAAGCAGGAGGACCTTAAAATCAATCCTGCTGGGAACTGGGAGCCAGTGTAATGACTTCAGACCTGGAGTAATTTGTTCTCACTTCTTTGTTCTTGTTAAGAGTCTCGCTGCTGAGTTCTGGATGAGTTGATCAATTAAAAAGTAAATTTTCCACACTGGTGGTGTCTTTACCTTTAAACCAAACCCTAATTCTTACCCATAGCCCAGTCCTAACTTTAATTCTAACCTTAAGCTGACCTTTCTTGACACTGTAGAACCTATACTAACCGTCCCTGTGTTATTTTCATTCCTTCACGAACATCCTTCACTGACGTGAGTCTTTGATAACGCATTGGAGTGTGTTTTGCATGTGTTGGTGTGTGTGTGCAGTAATCAGGGAGTGAGGACTGGTAGCTATTGGTAGAGATTCAGATTTGATCCTCACTGCGATCAATGGAAATGAGATTGGCTGTTGTCACACTTCAACAGTCACACACACAAACACACACACACACACACAAACACACACACACACACACACAAACACACACACACAAACACAAACACAAACACGCACACACAAACACACACACAAACACACACACACGCACGCACACGCACACGCACACACACATTGAAGCACATATGAAAATATGAACATGTTGTTTCCTGTTTTTCTCTAGGTGAGTACATCAATTATGGACAGACTTCGCTGGGATACTTCAGTTTGTGAGTCACAGAAACATGCAGACACACATACAGTACACACACATAAAGACACACACGGTACTTAGTAGATGCCAATCCATTATCTGTGTGTGTGAAATGTGTCATCTTCCCTCTTCCTATCATCCTGTCTGTCTGTCTGTCTGTCTGTCTGTCTGTCTGTCTGTCTGTCTGTCTGTCTGTCTGTCTGTCTGTCTGTCTGTCTGTCTGTCTGTCTGTCTGTCTGTCTGTCTGTCTCTCTGTCTGTCTGTCTGTCTGTCTGTCTGTCTGTCTGTCTGTCTGTCTCTCTGTCTCTCTGTCTGTCTCTCTGTCTGTCTGTCTCTCTGTCTGTCTGTCTCAACTAAACTTAAATACGGTGACCAGTCACATGATCAACCCCACTGAAACTGTGAAGGTCCTCTAAAACAGACTGTTTAAAAAAGGTGATGTCACCTCACTTTGTGAGCTCACTTTGGTGTGACTGGTCACCCCTTTAAGGATCAATTAATCTGAAAGTACTGAGGAACAAAGGATTCATTGTGAATATTTTGATCTAATATTTGATCTACCAATGTGTCACAAATGTGGATATATTTTCAATGCTTTAGTGTCGAGTTCACCCTTTGTTCCTAGAAAGTTGTAATTTTATACCAGGTGCGAAAATGACAGAGTAGCTTTAGGGATGATTTTCAGTCATTTCACTGTAAAATGGTCTCATAGACTGACATTCCCTCTGTAGTCCACTACTTGCTTATTGGGCGCTTGTCCAAAGTAGTGTACTACATAGAGAATAGGCTTCCAGATGGGACATATTGGGGGTTGTTACCAGAAAATATTGTGGTGGTTTTAGCAGAAGATAAACTGAATGTAGATTAATAGACCACACTAAAGCAATACTCATAAACATAATGTGATGCTCATAGCGAAGCACAGAATGATAGCTTACAGTAGGTTTTTCATGGTGTATGTTGAGACGCTGAAACATGTATTTTAGTCTATTATGTGTAATGTCTTCTGATGTAAGTTATTTGAACAAAAACAATTTCATGGAAATGTTTTCCACCATCCAATGGAGAGGATTGTTCTTTGAACTGGTTGGTAAACAAACATAACATTGTATTCACTTGAGACCTCATGTGTAGGGCCAGGAATACTCGCCTGTTGAAGGGAAATAAATAATATATTATCTCCATATTCAGACATAATACGGAGTGATCTCCATTTTCAGACATGACTCACTTAGTCATTCTTCTAAAAACGTCGTGTCATTCTCTTTTCCTTTCCTCTCTGTCTCCTTTTCCCTTGTCACCTCTCCATATCTCTCTCCCTCTGTCTCCTGCTCTCAAGGTTCTCTACCTCCAGTATTGCCAGGGCAGTGTGCTTAGCTTTGTATTGATAGAATAAGATCATGGGTGGACAACTGCTACCTAACACAGAGTTCTAATAGTAGTTTGTCTGAAGCTGGATTCTGTTGCTATCTCCCCCACCATCTCTTTTAACCCTCCCTCCCTCTGTGATGTAAATAACCCTATCAGACGAGTTGGCCTCTATAAAGTCTGACTCTGTTCCCCTAGGGTTCTGTTCTGTGTGTGTGTGTGTATTGTGTGTTTTCCCTGAGGTAATATCCTGACCCACTAACACTTTGTTTCATCCCTCTTTTATCTTTCATTCTTTGTTTTTACTCTCTCTCTCCCTCTCTCTCTCTCTCTCTCTCTCCCTCTCTCTCTCCCCCCTTACTCTCTCTCATTCTCTCTCTCTCTCTCTCTCTCTCTCTCTCTCTCTCTCTCTCTCTCCTATTCCTGTAACCTCTGTGTTTCCTTCCCCTATCTTTCTCCCTCATAGTTCAGTTCAGTGTTGCAGGCTTCATTGGCCTAGCAAACTAATTCATCAGCTAGTGAACATCATTTAAGCTAACTAACATCAGCTATGATAGCTACAGTAAGATCCGCTAAGCTACCTAACATCAGTTATGCTAGCTAACATCTGCTAATCTACCGAACATCAGTTATGCTAGTTAATGACTAATAAACCTGAGCCATTGAGTCAAACTTTAAACTTTAAACGTCAAATATGTTTGTCATTGCTATAAGGAATAGAGCTCATGTCAAAGTTTTGTCATACTCTTTCACTAGACATATACATTTCTGCCTTCAATAGTAGCTAGCCAGTTAGCTTAGCTGGCTGTTGGGTTAAAGGCTTAAGTTAAATAGTCAAATACTATTGTAGCTAGTTAGTTGGCTGGACGGCAAAACGAGACTGGTGGTAATTACAAAAACAGTGTCAAATAATTTTGTGTATATTAAGATGGTTGAGCAACATCTTAGCAAATGTTATAATAACATCTGGTCAAGGATACATAGATACATAAAGATGAATTTGTAGAGGTGCTGTTGCTAATGTGACCTATTTGATTTTTATTCAGAAATTAGATACTTTGAGTTTGAATACTACAATACTTTTGCTGGAAACCACCTGAATTCAAGATCATCAATCGACTCTGCATTTAAGTGTTCTTCCCTCCCGCTTGCTGGAGCAGTGCTGTCCATAGTATGATACTTTACATGACAGAGTTTACAGTACTAACGTTAGAGTAGTTTCCAGGGGCGTCAGACTGGGAGTAAAACCAATACTGATTACCAGGACCCAAGCGGAGAGAGGGCCCTAGAAAAGTCTGGAATATATTTTACATAACATGGGGGCCCATCAGGACTGCCTATGTACAGGGCCCAGGATCTTGTGCTAAGCCAGGGCAACAATCAGTGTGACTGCTATAGAATTTTCCATCATAATATATTTCACAGAAACTACAAGATAATATATGTAAATGATACTGAACACTATGCCGAATGTCCAAATCTAGTCCAATTTTCAATCTCTCGTGGTAGTTTCAGCCCACTTTGACATGAGCTGTATCCCTTCTAACTCTCGCGGTAGTTTCAGCCCACTTTGACATGAGCTGTATCCATTCTAGCCATGATCAATATGTTCCACCGAAACCTTAAAGGCCTTGTTCATTAAAAAAGCTATGCGCCAGCTGTCCCATTCATTTGCTATGGGGCATTCATTTGCTATGTCCCATTCATTTGCTATGTCCCATTCATTTGCTATGGGGCATGCATTTGCTCTATGGGGCATTAATTTGCTCTATGGGGCATTAATTTGCTATGTCCCATTCATTTGCTATGGGGCATGCATTTGCTCTATGGGGCATTCATTTGCTATGTCCCATTCATTTGCTATGGGGCATGCATTTGCTCAACCTAGCAAGGGGTCTACCCTAGGCACATAATCTTTCTGAGCTCAATGCTTGGAGAAAAGCTCTCTGCTGCACTCACAAAGTTCAAATATTTTTATGCCTAACCTCTTGAAGCACAACAAATTGCATTCCAGTTTGTGTTGTTATATACACAATAAAAGAAAGAGAAAGCAAGTGTATAGCCGCTTTCCGACCAAGTAGTTACAGGAACGTAGTTATAGGAACAGTCCACTTCTAAACAGTTCTACTAACTACTCTCCCCCAAAACCGGTTTTGCTATTTGCATTTGCACTGGTCAAGTGGCCATAGGAACTGGTAGGAGGGATAAGGGAGTGACGCAAGCACCACAGCTGTCTTTTATAGCGTTGTCACTTTAGCGTTTAGACTTTAGCGTAGGGCCACATACAATAACATTTCACAGTTTAATGTTTTTGTAACACTGGGTGTATGATTAGAGATGTATGCGGATGATCTGGTTGTTTTCAGCTCAAGTAGTGCTGGGTTCCTTCAGCGGCTTGCTGTTTGTTTGTTTGTTCGTTCAGATTACAAGGCTGAAAACGACATCCAATACAATTTTTTTTTTTAAGTGTTGTGTTTATATGTCCTAATAACTGAGTTCGAACCACAGCGTTTAAAAACTAGACTGGAGTCATAGAAATTGAGTAGCTAAATAACAGAGAAACACAAAAGACGAAGGCTCCAGCATAGTATTATACGCAACAGACAAACGAAGCGACCGGCGTAATTTATAAGTTGGACCAATCAACGTAGACCTAGGAAAAGGGAAAAAGGAAAGACCCTGCTCTGGAGTAGGAGCTAAAAAGGATATAGGAACGGCGATGCGAGGAACTAAATAATCCTGCAATTTCTTCTATCGGAACACAAGAAAAAAAAGGTTATAGGAACGTTATGTTCTAGGAACTGCAAAAATCCCTGCGGTCAGAAAGCGGCTTATGTTTGTCAGAGTACCATTTAACACTGAAATTGTATGACAATATGTGTAAAAACTCACTGGCATGAAATCATTTCAGTTAGAAAAACAACAACTACTGGCCTGTGTGTTATTGTTTTGCTTATGAGTTTTGTTTATCTCATTCACTCTTGTAGTGGTAAAATAGTGGGTCAGTCTCAGAGGCGTTTTACTGCCGTGTAATTTCTGTTTACGGCAAGCTAACACTGTGCTTTGCTTTTTTCCGTTAAATATTTTTAGTGTGTTAAATAGTTCTCTTCCTGTTTTCTGATTGGATGGTGCCTTACTGTGTTGTTCTCTTCCTGTTTTCTGATTGGATGGTGCCTTACTGTGTTGTTCTCTTCCTGTTTTCTGATTG
>JACXGM010040605.1:0-10184 GCA_016801145.1 Umbra pygmaea
TGAATTAATAACCACGGTCGTGACATCTCGTATCTAGATCGCAATTGTTAGGTTTAGTGAAGCCAGGTAATGCAAGGAAATCTAGGGCATGTTGAACATAGCTTCGTAGTATAGGCCTCTGTTATGTAGAGAAAAATCGATGTGGCACACCAAGTTTTTTAGATGCACACCCAAATATTTTTTTCTGGCTACGCTACTGTTTTGAAACAAAATAAATTGTGGAGAAACTGATTACAAGTTACTGTATCTGATTAGAGTGAAAACAAAACAACTTTAATCAGTTCATTAACTGTCAAAAAAAATGTAATCGGATTACAGATACTTTTGAAAAAATATTTTAAAAACTTTTACATTTGGGAGTAGCCAATTGTCTCTTGAAAATGTATCAATGATTAAAGGCATTCTCTATAACAGCTTCAGATAAAATAATATAAATTGTGTTAAATGATATCTCTGTCATCTAGTTGCCATGATAAGTGAATAACATAATTGGTTCATGGTTCCCAAACTGCAATATTTTGTGATAAATGATCAAAATGTGCATTATGCATTTGTCAAACAATAAATAAAAATGAGAAAATAATATTGTACATTATTTTGTCAACAGCCATTATTGGACCCACTATATCTTTTTAATTTTGGTACACTACCACTTGCCATTAGTCCAACTATAACGCCCTTGTTGACATAAATTGGTGTGACCTTTCTATTTATTTGGAGTGCTACTCTATGTCCTATTGTACCAATTTTTGGGGGGACCACAGAATTAGTTTAGTCTTAAACAAACATTCTGCTTTGCCATTCAACTGATTATAAACTACCTTTTAAAGTAATCTAAAAGTAATGGAAAGTAAATCAGATTCCATTACTTTGTGTGGGTAATCCAAATGTTACGTTACTGAAAAGAAGAAAGTATCTTACCCAACCCTGTTTGTGTGTCGTTTTACCCTCTGACAGAAAGAGCTAGCAGATCAGGTGTGCTCGGACCAGAGTCTGGTGTCTCGCACGGTGGGTCTGGCTGAGTGTTGTAGTAAGAATGTGATGAGTCGGGGGTCATGTGTGGAGGCCATGAAGCCTGATGATAAGCCAGACCATCTGTTAGAGCACTATGATATCCATGCTGACATGGGGGACATCTGCAAGAACTTCAATGAGAACCCTGAACAGGCCATGGGGAAGTATGTTACGTTACACCAACACAATGTACATGGCATGCAGACTCAAAGATACATTCGTTTAGAACAAAAATTGTGATTGTTTATAGTGTTTTGCTGTTGGCTCACCTTCTGTTAATAAGCTGTTTAGATTGACTGAATGCCTTTACCTACTTTAAATAGTTTCACCTGATTGGCTCTCTGACTCAATGCCTGTAGTCTCACCTGGTTGACTGTCTAAATGAATGCTTGTGTAAAGATTTCCCTGGTTGGCTGTCTAACTGAATGCTTGTGTATAGAGTTGACTGGTTGGCTGTCTGACTGAACGCTTGTGTATTGAGTTGCCTGGTTGGCTGTCTGACTGAACGCATGTACAGTATCTGACAAGTGAGTACACCCCTCACATTTTTGTAAATGTGTAACAAAATTTACACTGTAGCAAAGTGTAATTTCTTCAGTGTTATAAAAGTTATAATCATTTACAAGAATGTGAGGGGTGTACTCACTTTTGTAAGATATTGTATATTGTTTCACCTTGATTGTTGTCTGACAATGTTTTTTCATGGTTTCACCCGATTGGCTGTCTGACTGAACGACTTTATATAGTTTTACCTGATTGGCTGTCTGACTGAATGCCTGTATATGGGTTTTGATGATTGCCAGGATTCTCCATGAGGTGTCGAGGCGCCACCCTGAGTCGTCTCAGCAGGTGATTTTGCGGTTCGCTAAGGAGGTGGAGCAAGCCTTACTGCAGTGCTGTGACAAGGAGGACCATACGGACTGTGTCAAAACCGCCGTACGTATCCACGGAATTCAGGGACATGGACGCTCTGAGGCCTTAACCTAAAACCCAAGACACATTTTACTGTGGGCCCAATTAACATCTTGTCATATTTATTAAATCTCTTATTGTTGTTATTTTCATATCTTATCTTGTTCGTGTCTTTTTTTTCAACTTATTAATATTGTCTCAGTGGAGTTTGTTTCACTATCTACGATTCTCTGATGATAAATAGTTTGTGTTAGTTCTCCCCTGAGCACATTGTTTTGAATGGTTGTAGAGCACAGTAATGGCCACACCCCACAGTAATGGCCACACCCCTTATAATGCCAGGATGTTTATTTTCCAGCTGGGGCAACTTGACCTTCATAAGAGTATCAAAGAAGTGGATGAACATTACAACAACCTGTGTACCCTCGAGAAGATCGTGGGAGAAGACAACTTTGAGAAGGGGTTAGGAAGTCACACTTTAATAATAAAGGCCATGAAAAGTTGATGGTTATAATAAACGTTATTTACATTTAACAACTTGACAACATCAGTATTTATTATAACAAGTGAATTATAAATTATTAGCTTATTAATAATGTATAGTTTATCATTTAAATAATAGATGACTGTTTCACGGTTGAGTAACATTGTCCTCCTCTGTTTCTCCAGAGTGATGGTGTACCATACCAAGCGAATGCCCCAGGCTTCCTTTGAGGAACTCCACCTGATGTCTGAGACGGAGCTCGGGATCTACTATGACTGTTGCCATAACAATCCTGGACACTCTAACCAGCATTGTATAGATGAGAAGGTCAGACACACACACATTAACACACAAACATCAAAACACACACATGTTCACAAAATCATAAACACGCACATTTTACATTTTCGCCATTTAGCAGATGCTCTTCTCCAGAACGACTTACAGTAATTAAAGAGATCCACATGGGACAAGGTTGGGTACAGAGCCTTGCTCAAGGAAAAAAATGAATTTGGCTCACTCAGGAATTAAACTGAAATCATTTGGACTACAAGTCTGATTCCCAACCACTGAGCCATTTGACAAACACAAAAACATACAGCTGTGGTCAAAAGTTTTGAAAATGTCACAAATACTAATTTTCAAAACATCTGCTGCCTCAGTGTTGATGATGGCAATTTGTATATACTCCAAAATGTCATGAAGAGTGATCAGATGAATTGCAAAGTCCCTCATTGCCATGGAAATTAACTTAATCCATAAAAAACATGTCTACTGCATTTCAGCCATGCCACAAAAGGACCAGCTGCCATCATGTCAGTGATTGTCTCGTTAACACAGTGTTGACAAGGACAAGGCTGGAGATCAATCTGTCATGCTGATTAATTTAGAATAACAGACTAGAAGCTTTAAAAGGAGGGTGGTGCTTGAAATCATTGTTTTTCCTCTGTCATCCATGGTTACACAGATGGCACAGGGCACAGATGGCTCAGTGGGTAGGGAGTCAGACTTGTAGTCAGAAGGTTGCCAGTTCGATTCCCGACTGAGCCAAATGTTGTTGTGTCCTTGAGCAAGACACTTTATTCTAATTGCTCCCAGGTCGTTGCTGTAAATAAGAAATTGTTCTTAGTCAACTTACCTGGTTAAATAAAGGTTAAATTAAAAAAAATTAAAGTTACCTGCAAGAAAACATGTGCCGTCATCATTGCTTTGCACAAGAAGGGCTTCACAGGCAAGGATATTGCTGTTAGTAAGATTGCACCTATATCAACCATTTATCAGGTCATCAATAACTTCAAGGAGAGAGGTTCAATTGTTGTGAAGAAGGCATTAGGGCGCCCAAGAAAGTCCAGCAAAAAAAGTTGATTCAGCTGCTGGATCAGGGCACCACCAGTGCAGGGCTTGCTCAGGAATGGCAGCAGGCAGGTGTGAGTGCATCGACACCTGGTGTCAAGAAGGGCACCAAAGGAGACACTTTTTTCCCTAGGAAAAACATCAGGGACAGACTGATATTCTGCAAAAGGTACAGGGATTGGACTGCTGAGGACTAGGGTAAGTCATTTTTTCTGACGAATCCCCTTTCCGATTGTTTGGGCCATCCGGAAAACACCTTGTCTGAAGACAAGGTGAGCGCTACCATCAGTCCTGTTTCATGCCAAAAGTAAAGTCTCCTGAGATTCATGTGTGGGGTTGCTTCTCAGCCAAGGGAGTTGGCTCACTCACAATTTTACCTAAGAACACAGCCATGAATAAAGAATGGTACCAACACATCCTCCGAGAGCAACTTCTCCCAACCATAAGTACAGTTTGGTGACGACCAATGCCTTTTCCAGCATGATTACCTTAAAACTAAGTGGCTTGGGAAACTCCCCAGACTAATCCCAGCGAGAACTTGTGGTCGATCCTCAAGACAAACAAAACCCCACTAATTCTGACAAACTCCAAACATTGATCATGCAAGAATGGGCTGCCATCACTGTGGCCCAGAAGTAAATTGACTGCATGCCAGGAGGGATTGCAGAGGTTTTGAAAAAGCAGGGTCAACACTGCAAATATTGACTCTTTGCATAAACATAAAGTAATTGTCAATAAAAGCCTGACACTTATGGAATGCTTGTAATTATACTTCAGTGTACCACAGTAACTATTGACAAAAATATCTTAAGATCACTGAAGCAGCAAACTTTGTGGAGACCAATACTTGTGACATTCTCAGAACTTTTGACCATGAATGTAGACAAACTCTCCTCCCTGTGTGCTCTACCAAAGCCTTTAAGCTCCTCCTCCCTGTGTGCTCTACCAAAGCCCTTAAGCTCCTTCTCCCTGTGTGCTCTACCAAAGCCCTTAAGCTCCACCTCCCTGTGTGCTCTACCAAAGCCCTTAAGCTCCTCCTGCCTTTGTGCTCTACCAAAGCCCGTAAGCTCCTCCTCCCTGTGTGCTCTACCAAAGCCCTTAAGCTTCTCCTCCCTGTGTGCTCTACCAAAGCCCTTAAGCTTCTCCTCCCTGTGTGCTCTACCAAAGCCCTTAAGCTCCTCCTCCCTGTGTGCTCTACCAAAGCTCTCAAGCTCCTTCTCCCTGTGTGCTCTACCAAAGCCCTTAAACGTACAATATGTAGTTTTTGGCCGCCAGGGGGCTCTCAGTCAAAACAATAGCAAAAGATGTACTTGGATGACGTCAGGAAGTTGCGTGGGATCATGGGTTTTGTTATCGTCGTCAATGACAACCTTCCAATCTAGCGTCTCCGGCAGAAAAAAATTTCACTGAAAGCCCTTAAGCTCCTCCTCACCATGTGCTCTACACAGCTAAACAACGTCCTTGATGTCGCATGTCATGAATATGACCCTGCCACCATCATCCCCCGCGTTGCCCACTGCTGCAACCAGTCATACTCCATGAGGGGACTCTGCATGTTCTACCTGAAGCCAGACACAGAGTTTACTCCCCCGGAGCTGGATGCCAAGAACTTCAACCTGAGTCCTGAGCTGTGCAAACAGAACCCCAAGGACAGTCTGGTTTTTGAGAAGAAGTGAGTGAGATGTCTAACGTTATAGACTACATGTGCCGTACACATACACACACTGGAACACAAGCTCAAACACACACTAAATCGCTGTTACTGGTGTTTGTTCAGGCTGATATATGGTGTGGTGAGACAGAAGACCACCATCACTGATGAGGAGTTGAAGACCATCGGTGCTAAATACCAGACCTTCAAGAACAAATGCTGCCCTGCAGAGGACCAAGCAACGTGCTTTAATGAAGAGGTAAACTTTACTTCTACAAGGTTCTTCCTTTCTGGTTTCCAAAGGAGATGCTGCCTTTTTTAAGTATGCTCCAAAACTGTGGAACACAATACCAAAAAATATCGATTGATATATTCAAAAAGCTGTTGAAAACATATCTTTTCACTATAGCATTTAACTAAGTATTTCTATTTGACTGCCTGCAAATGTGCTCTATGCTTTTTACGCTTTGAATTTAACTATTTACATTTCTTTTTCTTTTACTGATGTAAATGTTTCTATTGATGCAAATTTCTTCCACTGTATGTAACTTTTATTGATGTAAAGCACTTTGAGCTGCATACTTTGTATGAAAGGTGCTATATAAATAAATGTTATTATTATTATTATTATTATTATTAAAGGAGAATGCCTTTTGCTTTCAGGTAAAAACACATATTCAGATTTGGAGTTTTGTGTAGCCACAGACGAGCCCCGGCTCTGCCGACTGTCTGTGCCCTTCCTCTCTGTCTCCCAAGCCTGCTTCCTACTGTCCTGTCAAAAAAAATATATATATTAATTGAAATGTAAAAACTGTAACATTAATCAGTTACGTTAATGGCAAAAAATGATAATCTTATTACAGATACTTTTGAAAAACACTTTCATATACGTTCTGTATAACAGCTTCAGATACAATAAATATCTATGTAAATTGTGTTAAGTTATACAGTATTTCCGTCATCTAGTTGCCATGATTAAAAAAAATTGAGTCATTTAGGAGACACTCTTATCCAGAGAGACTTACTTTAAGTAAAGGGACATTCCCCTGAGCCTTGCTCATGGACACAATGACATTTGGCACAGTAGGGGTCGGGAATCGAACTGGCAACCTTCCGACTACAAGACTGTCTCCCTATCCACTGTCCTATCTGACCCATATTTGGTGGTAGATTATCAAAATGTGCTTTATGTATTTGTTAAACAATAAATACAAAATTTGTACATATTATTTTACCTTATATTGTCATTACACTGCCATTATTGGACCCACCATATCTTTTTTCCTTTTGGTACACCACCACTTGTCATTATACCACCTATAATGCCATTATTGACATAAATTGGGATGACCTTACTATTTATTTTTGAGTGCTACTCTATGTCCTATTGCACCAAATTTTGAGGCGCCACAGAATTCAGTTTGTAATTTAGTCTTAAAACCGATTATGTAAGCAAACTTCCTGATATTTTTTAAGTAATCTAAAAGTAATTGAAAGTCAGATTACAGTAATCCAATCTACGGTAACTATGGTAGTAACTGTAAAGTAATACATTTAAAAAAGAACCTACTCAAACCTGGTCAGGAAGAGCAGGAACATTGGGAGAAAGTGGGATAGCATGGGAGTAGGATTAGCAGGATTTGAAGGAGGAGGGGAGAATGAGGAGCAGCAGGGGGAGTAGGAGGAGCACAAAGAGGAGCAATAGGAGGAGGATCAGGGGGAGTAGGAGGAGCATAAAGAGGAGCAATAGGAGGAGGATCAGGGGGATTAGGAGGAGCATAAAGAAGAGAAATAGGAGGAGGATCAGGGGGAGTAGGAGGAGCATAAAGAGGAGAAATAGGAGGAGGATCAGGGGGAGTAGGAGAAGCATTAAGAGGAGCAATAGGAGGAGGAGCAGAAGGAGTAGGAGGAACATAAAGAGGAGCAATAGGAGGAGGAGCAGAAGGATTAGGAGGAACATAAAGAGGAGCAATAGGAGGAGGAGCAGAAGGATTAGGAGGAGCATAAAGAGGAGGAGCAGAAAGAGGAGCAATAGGAGGAGGATCGGGGGAGTAGAAAGAGCATAAAGAGGAGCATAGGAGGAGCAGGGCGAGTTTGGTATATTGAATTTGGATAATGTTACAGTTTTTCAAGCTGCCCCAATTAATAAAATATAATGGATCTTGTTTAATAATAGCAATATTAACATTGTATTGTGTTCTTGTTTCCTACAGACACCCAAGCTGAATGCTGAGATTGCAGAGTTGCTTAAAGCGTAAAGGCCCTTTCCTCTTTTAATAAATCTATACTTTTTAAAACTATGATGTTTTGTTAATACTGTGAAATCGTTAAACAAATACTATGAATAATGTCTGTAAGAGATGTTGGAAAAGTCTGCTTGAAATGTATCATAATAAAAAGAGCTTCAAAAATCTCTGCAAACAGGTCATTTTTTGTTTACATATTCATCTTTTGTTATATTTTACTGAATTAGCAGACACTCATATCCAGAGAAAATTTGTAATTACAGGCACATCTCCTGGATTTGTTTTTTTCAATCGCTTTGGCACAATCGGCAAATGACTACTGAACTTTGTCAAACTATATCACAAATTATGTGAACATTCGGTCATTTGTTCACCTGACTATAGTCATTTTTAATTGCTTTGGCTCAAGGGAAATGAGTACACCTAGTTTGCATTCATTTGCTATTTAATGATATCACTAAATTCCAGTATACACGTGTATGTGGTATTGTTGTAATGTTTGTTAGATGGATAGATTTAGGCTAGATGGGGACCAATTCAATGTCCTCAAAGTTTTGAGCAACCAATCAGAATTGCTGTCCAATTTAGCTGACAGGTATTGTGGTGGAATTTGCATATATGATGCATTATACTTTTCATTAAACATGTTTGGACCAATAGAATGCCTGATATCTGCACCCTGAGTGTCACGTTGAAGTATTGAACAATATATTAATTATGTGATCAATATATTAATCATGTGTCTAATCAAATGGTATGTTAATCAATGCATTATAAATAAGTGTAATCAGCACAACTTTTGAGTATTATGAACATACCTATATTGGAAACATATGAGCTGAAAAGACATGTATTGAAATACTATTAGAGCCTGTTAGAACTAAAGGAGGTCTGAAGGCCTCACTGTTTTTGTAGACTGTATAATTATTAATCTGCTATTAGAACACCTGGTAATGCAATAGTATCAAGTCACAATGGTGCATTTTAATACCCTAAACCAGGAGGCCTCAAGGCCTCAGTAGAACTGTTGGGAGTAAACAGGCCTGAAAGCCTCATTGTTTAAGGAGTTCTGGGTTTCGTGCCACCAATTGCATCATGGGATGTATCTGCTAAGGACATCCGAGAGCACGTGTACACACGTGTGAACACATTAACATAAATTAACATAAAGGGATGACCAATTACATCATGGTTTGAAATAGTGAAAGTCAAGGGTTGAAAAGGTCACGAGGTTGGTCAGGGCCGCCCCAGTAATTATCATATGGGTGGGCATAACTGATAAGGGTTCATATAAAATGATGTACAGTAATTATCATATGGGTGGGCATAACTGATAAGGATTCATATAAAATGGCTGTACAGTAATTATCATATGGGTGGGCATAACTGATAAGGGTTCATATAAAATGACTGTACAGTAATTATCATATGGGTGGGCATAACTGATAAGGGTTCATATAAAATGGCTGTACAGTAATTATCATATGGGTGGGCATAACTGATAAGGGTTCATAGAAAATGTCTCTGGTATTCTTCTGGTATTCTTCGGGTATTCTGATGCTGAAGATGCTCGGCTTTATGTTTGCTCAATAAAGACTTTTTGGATCATAAGAACTGCTGTATGGAATAATTCTTTGAACTTGGATTATTGATATTTCTCCATCATATAAGGATTATTTTCCACGACAGTATATGCAGAATATGTTTCACAATGTGGAATATGTGTAACTGTATGATCAACATTGTCTACTGTCAATTATTTCCTAGACTTCTTTATAATATTTTATAGAGAGTGATGGAGCTGGAGGCAGATTAATCTCAACACGTTTGTGCATGAATCCTGCCTCATCTACATCTGCCTTAAAAAATTGAAATCAACAGAAATACCAATCGTGTTAAATCTATTACTGAATGAATGAAATGCTAGCTTGAAAAGGGATAATCTGTTATTGTCACAGTTTTGGGTGATGAAGGAGAGACCGATAAGCAGGTAGATTGTTCGTTGGTGTTTAATGTCACAATCGTAGAGAAACAGGACAACTGAATGTACATAATATGTCCACTTCTGACTCTTACCACGGAAATAAACGTATACACATATATATAGAAATGTACTTGCTAAGGCACACGGCTACAGACTATGAAAATACTATGCTCTTAAGTGTGGCATAGAACACGCACATAGCCTATACAGAAAATGCCTATATTCAACAATATACAGAAACGCTACTTACGCCTCTTGTCAAGGAGAGGACAAAATAGTGTAAGCACTTTGTATCTGTAACAAGCCAGGCAAGGAACATACACATATATTCGTAAGATAACCACCAACAAAGAATAAACCTTAACGAAAACTGAAACTCACGTACCCGATTATAAGGGCGACAATATAGCAATGCCCAACACCTCTTCCCCAGTTTGGCCCGTTTATATAGACAGAGTTAATCTGGCTCACCTTACACAGCTGACCTCAATCATTAATAAAATCTAACCTATCAGAGCCAAACTGGGAGAGAAGTTTTAG
>JACXGM010040606.1:0-10274 GCA_016801145.1 Umbra pygmaea
ACAACACAATTCCATTCAAAATAGAAAGTATTTCTGTAGCTACTATAGAATATCCAACTCAACTCTTCATAATCTTACATCACCTAGTAACAGAAATAACATTCTTTGCTAATAATTAACTTTATGAATTGGCAATCGATGTATAAACAAAACATCACAATTCATATAAATTGCTTATTCTAACTGACTGTAGTGGCCTAGTGCAAGTGACGAAATACCCGAAGAAAATTTTGACTATGATCAAGTGTTTTTGAATGACAATATCCAACCATACATGTTTGAGCCCGAAAACATTGATGAAGAAATACAGCAAAGGCAAAAACTTTATCAGGTGAATCAAGCTGCTGTTATTTAAGGTTAGGGGAAAAGCTATTGTTGAGCCTACGACTAATTTGCACTGGTGGTGGTTTTAACTACCCAGAAATGGCTCCAGAGACATAAAATATTAGTGTTAAAGAGTGGGACAGGGCAAAATGTTTGCTTGCAAAAATCTTCAGTCAAGAAGATGATTACATCTGCTTTTTAGATCATCCGAGGTTCGATGCTCACATGGACCAAGGTGTTTTTGGAAATGTTCTATTAATATTCCCAAGGTAGCTCAACAAGCTTTGAAGAGGTCAGTCAACCCAGCAGTTGTGGATTAGCTTCCCATAAAGAATTGTCTTTCTGTATATAATCGGATAAATGCCATTGAAAATTAAAAATGATGGCACGCAGAATTCTCAGAATTCTGTTCAATTTGTATCATTTAGAGCTAGGTAGATGGTATAACTCAGGGTTTCCCCCAGAAAATGTGTTAGTTAAGGCGGTCGGGTTTGGTTTGTGTACCAGGGTGGGGGGGTGCAAAACAGCTTTTGAAGTGCGCAACGGTGATCGTGTTCACTGTTTATTAATGCGCACTTAACAGAGCGCAATGACATTTAAATACCCGCAGATGGCGCTGGTCAGACACATATTACACGTCATATTTACTTTTTTGGGACTGCTCAGTTACGGCGGCTATCGGCTCTTGTCTGGGTGGCTGCCTTGACAACAAAGTGCTGTGGGAAACCCTGTAACTCTCAATTGACTTAGTGAGAATTTTTGAAAGATTTCACCATTAATGATAAGGTAAAATGGCTAAAGCTACATTGGCCATTAATGGAAGCTACTCAAGCTGCTTAACCTGGCATTGTAAGGAGGGCAATGTGAGCACTTGGCTCGGTGTATAATTGGTTGTAGCCGATTAGCACACATTATGTTTTTGTGTATAAAAAAAGGCTCACAGAATACTGCTCAACCAGTACCAATTAGGTGGGTTGTATAGCTCTCGATAGACTTGGTGAGAATTATTGCCAATTTCACCATAACTGTAATCGGTAAAATTGGTAAGTAGGCCACAGGCTTATTATGTTCTGGAAGCTACGTGCTATGGGTCAGGCACTACAGTAAGTTCGCTTAGAATTTTGGACCTTGTGGTATTTTAAGTGCAAACTGATACAGAAGAGGCGGAAATGTACTTTAGCTTGTTCTCGGATCCATTGTAATTAAACTGCATTCTACATGACATAAATCATCTATGGTCGTTTTTTAATAGGCTACTATATTAAACATTTTATTTACTCTGGAGAATTCCTTTATGTCAGTCACTTCGATTTAATGCTTGAAGGAATCTAAGTTAACACAAATTTACAGCTCCAACAGAACAATACTAGTCAGTACTAACGGTGTTCCTTTGTGACAATTCAATCGGTGGGAACAGAAGTTAATGAAGGAGGACAATTGATGCTGAAACATAGAGATCTGCAGAACAGAGAAGACAAGGAATCCCTGCTCATAGTCTGCTTAGATTGACTTGGCCGCTGCTTTGATCCTGAACAAAAAGGTTTTCTTTGTTACCCAACTCACCCCCCCCCACACACACAACACTACAGTCATATACACAAACACACAGCCAATGGCCATGCGCTTTTAACTTTCTAAAACATTGAGAGGGCACGCAATGTATGTTCGATTAAAAAGAGCACCAAACTTCTGAGCTATTTTTTTAATGTTATTCATTTTCAATTTGACCTAAAATTGCCATGGAAAAGAAATACTACGAAATAGGAACCTGAGCACAAACATCATTTTAGATTTTGTCAATATAATCGAGGTCTGACCTACAATAATCCTGATTTCTCACTCAATCTACAACTGGAATAGAATGTGTAATGGACTTTTCCAATCATACAGTTATTAGACTATATAATGTACTTAGTAATCTGCCTTGTAATCACCACCAGTCAAATGAAGCCAAACACTACCGCAAATCAATAGTACTTCATAGCGGTATTCATCCAAGATGCAGCGGCCCAGGCTTATGCCATCTAATTTCACTGTACTATAAAAGCAGTAATGTGGACACAATTACAAACATTCATTTCGATTTGTGTTTATATTAATTGAATAAGCCTGTGGTATTCAGACTCAATGCAATAGGAACAAATCAAACCCTGACATTTATTTATATGATCCAGGCATAATTACTGTAACCCTAATGTGGCAACAGATTCCTATTTGATACCATCCACGGCTGTGAAGTGTTTCGACTGTTTCTCATCACGTGCTCACGATAGTTCAAGAGATGTTATAAAAAACTCATATCTTGACTCACGCAAACACAGACATCAACAAAGACTTAAATCATTTCACATGCCTACAATGTCTGCTTAAAAGGCTCCCCTCATGAAGCCATAAACATTCAACAGCGCAGTGAGGTAGCAGCTAGCAGGAGACAAAACTCACCTGTGCAGCAGTAGTCATCGATCCTGATGTATCCCGTGTGGCAGATACACATGAAAGAGCCAGGGGTGTTCACACACACAGTGTTCTCTCTGCAGTAGTGTTTGCCCTCTGCACACTCATCAATATCTACAGGAAGGAGAGAATAGAGCAAGTCACGCATGGTCTCAACTAGGCTTCTCGAATGCTTCAAACCCACCTCAATCTAGGCCGTTCAGGATAGGCCTCTGGCCCTTAATGAACCAGGCATGTGTCGGTTGTTATGTCCCAACCCCCCCAAGTGAGAAGTGGGCTGTTTTTTTTCCCAGGAAAGAAAATACTTGCATGACGATTTTTCCGATTTAAGACTTTGTCAGATGACGCGCATCGAGAGCGACTTGTGAGCCAGAAGTTAAGGCAGAAGTGTGCATATACGAATGTGCAGGACACAGTCGATTTATGAATGTGCAGGACATAGTCGATTTATGAATGTGCAGGACATAGTCGATTTATGAATGTGCAGGACATAGTCGATTTATGAATGTGCAGGACATAGTCGATTTATGAATGTGCAGGACATAGTTGATTTATGAATGTACAGGACATAGTTGATTTATGAATGTACAGGACATAGTTGATTTATGAATGTACAGGACATAGTTGATTTATGAATGTGCAGGACATAGTTGATTTATGAATGTGCAGGACATAGTTGATTTATGAATGTGCAGGACATAGTTGATTTATGAATGTACAGGACATAGTTGATTTATGAATGTATAGGACATAGTTGATTTATGAATGTACAGGACATAGTTGATTTATGAATGTACAGGACATAGTTGATTTATGAATGTACAGGACATAGTTGATTTATGAATGTGCAGGACATAGTTGATTTATGAAAATGTAGGACATAGTTGATTTATGAATGTGCAGGACATAGTTGATTTTGAGTTGCTTAATTTTTCTTGTTTTGCTTTGTATTAACTTTTTAAACGTCTACATTAATCCAGTTAAAATGTAATAAATATGATTCGCAGCAAAAGAGAAATCGCAGGCATATACAACACACACTCTTTTACTGTAGAAACGTAGACAACAGTATTACAGTGAGGTTTTTTTTAAAACTATTTAAAATGGGCAAATCATATTTAATAACGAACGATATGTCCGTGTTAGGGGAATGGTGAAGACCTAATTCCCATCAATACTTTATTCTAACTAGTTTATACTAGCGATACACCAGACTACACTTTCTGTAACTACCTGAACGTTTGGTACTTCAAATATGGCACTGGTAGAAGTCCAAAACCAAAACAGTAGTATGTCTACATTTTTACCTGACCAATCAGCGATTTTACCCAACTGGCACCAGGGATTAGACCGCCCAAGCGCGCCACCAGCATGAGCATCCAGACAAGGCTGTCAGCCTGCCAAAACCTGGTGAAAAGTTCCAGTTCCAGATGAATGGAACCACATCTAGAACCTGGCGGAACCGTGAAATTCATGGTTCCAAATGGTAGTGGGCACATGGTTTAATTCGGCCTCCAATACATTCCTGGCCTCTATTTCCGGCCTCCTGGAGATAGGGAAAGAGGAACCTGTGTAGTTTATCTACAATCCGTGGAGACCCCTTTGGGAAACAGGGAGATACCAGAGAGACCATGGTTCTAGATCTTCCAAGTTCTGAAATAACAACATCCTTTATTGATGCTGTATATAGTAGAGTGTTTTCATGGTGTAGCAAGTCAGGTCCAACTCTATATACTTCTTCACAGCTTTATGCGTCATTACACGCCGCAAGGCAGTAAATTCACTCTTTTAATACTTATTTCCTAACCCGTTTAGCTGTTTCCTTAGTAACAGCAACTCTTTGCAAAGTACACACAAAAAAGCATGCAAAGGCAACATACACAAGACGATGTATCTTTATTAGACTGCCGGGGTAACAAGATGTGCATATTGTGATGCAACGGGGTGTAACGCCAAAAGAAATCCACCAACAGAGTTCGAACTGTGTAAACATGACAGCAGAGCCTGGCTGTGGACGGCAGCGTCCCAACTATAAAATCTCAATCTGAAAGAAACCGGATCCAATTGAATATTATAAATAGAGCTTTGACATGGTATTAAAGACACAGTAAGTAGTATTTTAGCATTGCAATAAATAAAAATGTCAGCCTCTGCGTGGCGCAGTCTAGGTCGCTGGCTCACAGCACACTGCAAATTTCACAGCATTCAGACGGTGGTTTGGCTAGTGGTATAGTAGTCAGTAGACAATTACATTAACACGTGAAAGCTTGTGAATCCAATCACAGTTGTATAGTTGGCAACTATACAACTGTGTAACCTCCAACATATGTACCAACTTTAGACTTCCGTGTTGAAAGAGCATTAAGATAAGAAAGGGATGGCTTGGCCACATGTGCTTGGAGGCAGGATTTCACTGATTTTTAAACATCCTGCATCTGCTGAGGAGTTGCTGACGAGAAAGACTAAATGGGAATTGGACTTGACAAATTGGGTGGGGACAAACCTATTTCTTTTTACTTATTATATGTGCAGTAATAGTGGAACGATTGTGTTTCGCAATTAATTTTGTATATATATATATTTCACAGCTTTCGTAAGCTGGTCGCAGGATATTGCACATTTGCTAAAAGCAATGTTAATAATATGTTAGGAAATCGCTCAAATGTGTCATATGGTAAGAATCTGGTTTGCTCAATGTTTGTCGCTGCACCATCCTTATTTGAGAACAGATTCTACAGTGCCCCTTTAACCTGATGGAAGGAAAACAGCCTTGCTCTCCGGTGAAACACGCCTTCCTTTCATGCTAACCGCATAAGCAAACAACACTTGATTTGAAAAGTCAATGTGCTAGCATGCATTCACATCCTCACACATTCTTGGCTAGCATCTCCAGCTCCTAAAGCGTCCACCGTCCCTTGCTGGGTTGTATTCAAATGCACTTTAGACCCAGATCTTCTATTCAAACAGCCAGTGAATACCAGATAACAGACTATGAAATCCAACAATGAATGCAGCCTTCACTAAATTAATAGGACTTGAATTTAACCTTGTTACCGGCTGTGACAGGGCGATGGAGAAATGTTGAGGGAATGACAGTTGTATGGACCGATTCACAAAGCGCTTATCGGCAGCAGGCAGATATAGCAGGTAACCTTGATCTAGGTGACACTTTCCCTAGCTTGCGATTGGCTGGCCAAGCGACGGGTTTCATAAAGAGCCTATTAACTGTGGGACACCCAACCCTCCCCCCTTTAGACACACAGCACTCACTAAAACAATATGGTGATATGTTGGAACGCGTCTGCGAGACAGCTCGCGGTCCAAGCAGCCAGCGCAAGGAGCTAAATGATCTCCATCTCCATTAGCCCCGTCAATTTCCTTGATTGGCCTGTCACTAAGGCAACACGTGATGTGCCAGCCTAAAAGGATTTTATCTTTCGATGTAAAGATCTGGGTCAAGTCGTTGGACGTGATATATGGGAAGAAAGTGACTTTCCACAAAGGCTGAATCTATCACCGGCATTCCTAGAGAAATTAAGCTCATCTGTTTGAGTCTGTACGGTACGCCTAACCAAAAGCTGTCATGGGAAAGTTGGATTACATTTCAAATGTTTTTGTTCTGCTTCGTGGCTTTCATAACATTCCTTTTGTAATCAGCAATATTCCAACTAATTATTTTTAGTTAGTATCTTTTTAACTCGGTAACTGTATCACTCTAGTTTGGTCAGTATTATGTCAACTCAGTAACCTTATTCATTCTGTTGTTTTACATTAATATATAATGGTGGCAGACATAATGTGTAGACTGCAGATAGAAGTCATGTTCTAGTTGTTGCTGCTACCGCTCGATTCAGAGCCATGCAGCATCCCTGTGGACTCTCATTGTAGAGCAGCTTTCAATCTGGGAACCCCTCTGCCGGGTGGAAGTCTGGGAGTGAGGAGATAACAGTGAGATGCTGTTGGCGAGCCTATAAAGACAGTCAGACCACTAGACCACCCCAGACTGCCAACAGCTTCTCTCTCTGCTCCACTGGCTCATTTACCCAAACACTTGACGTGAAATAATTGCCACTGAAATGGTCTGCCAGAATGTTTGCTGATATTGTCACCGAGAACCCAGAAGCCCCCACCACAGCAAGGCCAGCAATCAGAGTGAAGAGTAAAGACAAAAGGCGTTTGGGTCCCAACAAAGGGACCAGTAAACCCACGGTCATAAGCTGAGGTGCTAAGGCCACGTTTACAATCCGACAGATTTCAGCAACATTTTCGAGTACGCTCGAGCACAGCTCGGGATGATACACATTTGTTGTGTGTAAACTTGCGGGTCTCACTCGAATTCCACGCGACCTCTGGACGTAGTGCACAGCGGCAGTCGGTGGATCTTAATTTGGGGGCGCTGGCTCATAGTACTGTCCGAACTGGAGAAAACGGAATGGCATCCCACAGTATTGCACAATGGGTTTGGTGTGTTGCGCACCGCTCCATTCGCTCCGGTCCCGAGCGTAACATGAGCCCGCCCTCCCCAATTAAGATCCACCGACCGCCGCTGTTAGTGCACAAGAGGAATTTGAAAGATCCCACCTAAGGCTTTGCAAACAGCCAGAAGAAATGTCTATTGAGGGTAAATTCTTTATGTGTAAGTCAATGGGCTGGGCTGGTTACTGAGCAAAGTTTTCAGGCATCCAGCTCTAGACTTCTATGACACACCCACAAATGCACGATTGCAGTCTGGAGACGTGACAGTTTGAATACAAACAGTACAAAAATAATTTTGTCCCGAGCAAATTTGAAAATGTCGTTGAAATCTATCGGTCTGTAATTGTGGCCAAAGCCATAGTAAACGTTGGCTATTCTGTTTGGACAGCTTTTAAGCAGACGTTTTCCTTTTAGACATTTTTCTTTTTGTATGCATTACTTATTTTCTGTTCAAGTTTTCAATCGCTTCTTTTTCTTCTGGCATTTCCTTGTTGCAGCTCCCTGAGGGCTCGGAAAAGTTGAAGATGGACGAAATGTCGTCTGGAACCTATTTTAACACATGGCTTCTCAAATGAGAACCTACAGGCTTGAAGGAGAACAGATTAACTGGCCAACATTCATAACTGAGCTTTCAGAAACCCAGTCTATCATAAGGAGTCACAGGAGCTTGATTAGGCAAGGAAAACCTTGTCCACCACCAAACCTAGATAATATTCAGGTAATTAGCACTGCTCCGAGCACGCCTCCCGGTATTATCATTATGTCATAACCAGGACAGAATCTCCTGGCTGCAATGACTTTAGTCTAGTCACAAGTACTATTTTCTGTAATGCCGCTATGTTTCAGGTGGAGGTGGACAAAACGTAAAGCATCAACCTATTACACTAACATAGCAGAGTTAAAAAAGCCCTGATGTCAACCAACTCACCAAACTGAGGAATGCAGGTTAAGGAACGGTATTCACATGTGTGAGAGTGCATGCATGCCAGTGTCATGACAAGCTAGATTACCGCTAATGTATCTGTCACTGTAAACTGCTTGCTTATGCTTTTAAACATGTTAGGAAAGGATGAGGGGCGTTTGGCAGAGTGTGGACTCAATCCTTTAGCAAACTCATTAATTTTCAGGAGATTTCCCTCTGCATTAATCAATGAATCACCGTCATGTCTCATCAAGTCTCCCAGCCATCAGCGGTTTAACTAATGAATAACAGGTACTAGGGGGTGTGGCTAATGCTGACTGATGGAAGCTTTGAGTGCTGCTGTTGTCTTATAGTGTTGCTGTTCACACGTTGGCCTGGTTTTTTGCAACACAAGGTGTTCGTCATCTATCTTGGGGTTTGCATGCTCACAAATGTTATTACACACACCGGTCAGTGCATGTGCCCTTATGCCATGAACTACTTTCATTCTGTGTGGTTAGGTTTTGGCCTACGGTTTGGGATACTGTTTAAATTATTCAAAACAATGCTTTTACCATCAAATACTCAAACTAGCGGTTAGGGTCATGACATTATTAAAAATCTTGGGTCAGAGGATCACTTGTTCAGTCCTATTTAGGGTTGTAAAAGGGCGGAAACATTCCACAGGCAGTTTAGCTGGCAAATTTTGGAAACATTCCAATTTGGAAACTTTCATGGGAATTAATAGAAATTATGGGAATGAATGGGAAATTATAGGTATTAATGGGAATTTACGAGAATTAACTGGAAATGTTGGGTAATTCATACAAACTCCACCTTATACAAACATAAATATAAACATTTAAAGTAGAACTTTGATAATCTTTCATTGAACAACAGATAACATGAATGTTGAATAAAATAAACATATTCCCTATGCCCCCCCCACACACACACACACAGACACACACACAGACACACAGACACACAGACAAACACACACCCAGACACACACACACACAGACACACAGACACACACACAGACACACAGACACACACACAGACACACACAGACAGACACACAGACACACACACAGTACTGTCTTCAACCTGTCTGCAATCAGCTTCAATCTGCTGTAGAATGTTGGATTCTAGAAATCATCTGTGCAGTGGGTGTGGCCTCAATAGCCCTGCAGTAGGCTAAGTAGTAGCCCAAACCATTGACCTTTTGCTTAACATATGAAGTTAGCTAGCGTGCTGACTTTGATTTACTGGGGTTATGGTTATATGCATGCTAAGCTAACCATGAGCGCTGTCTATTGTTGTCAGCCTATCAAGAAAAAGTGATATACAATTAACTAGGGCTGAAACGATTCCTCGAATAACTCGATTACAAAAATGTGTCGACACAAAATGACTTGACTCGAGGCTTTGTTTAATCAATGTTACCAACGTTGGTAACCGCACAGTGGTTCCGCACGGATGATTATTACTGTCGCACACCGGGCTCACGCTGCTAGCGACAATGACTCTGTCTATTTATTATATAAGCAATCCAGATTGCAAATGTAAATGGTCTTATTAAAATATTAGTAAGTAAATGTCACACTTTTCTAATAGAGTTTAGTGGCATATTTTCGAAATGTGCAATGTTTCCTTTGTTATTACGCGATGTTTATCGCGTTGAATCAAGCGCTATTATTCTGAAGGCGAAACTAGTAAAGGCTAGAAATCCACTAAAGAAGCTAGGTCTACACTGGTCTGGAGACACATGCGATTAAGACTGACAACGCAGATTACAACATGAAGAACGAGAGCGTAAGTAAATAGTGAGGGGCTAAGAGAAAAGACAGGCTGGAGAAAACGACAGAAAGTGTCCAAAGTTTGGAATCAGTTCAAACGTAATTAAAACGAAAACTTTGTACAGTGTATCCATTGGAAAATCGAACTAGCTTAACTCATTAATAGCATGACGTCAGTGCTTAACTGCATCTCAACAGAAAACATTGAGTCTAATTTAAACATCCATTCCATCGTATGGATGATAAAACTACACCTAGCACAACAACTACCAAGAACAAAGACAAGAAAATATGTAGTGATTTTCACAATTTGATCA
>JACXGM010040607.1:0-10274 GCA_016801145.1 Umbra pygmaea
TCGTGTGCTTGTCCACCCCGTCGTGTGCTTGTCCACCCCGTCGTGTGCTTGTCCACCCCGTCGTGTGCTTGTCCACCCCGTCGTGTGCTTGTCCACCCCGTCGTGTGCTTGTCCACCCTGTCATCTTGGTATTTTAAAATAATAATTCAATCATACCTATATAATCTAATAGCTGGGTGTGGGGGCAATAACTTGCAAAAAAAAACTGCATCCAAATATCAACATTTTCTCCAAATAAGAAAAAATGCATGTGTGAATTGTATAAGTTTCTTAAAAAAACATATGGTTTGCGTAAAATCTTTTATGTATTAATAATTTGAAAGCAAACAAATAACCCTGTTTAGGAAAGAGACACCATACCTTTCAGAAAGTATAATTTGCACCTTAATATTGCAATGAAAACGTAATTAACAGTAATATATATGTCCATGACAGTGTGGACATATCTTATGGTTTATGTTCTGAAAAATGGCCCATAATTATCTAAAAAAATGTGTGGGAGCTCAGATAATATATTTATTATAGTACTTGAGTGTATACTATTTATGACATAACATAAAGCGAATGGTAAATTAAAATCAAAATTTGAGAGTATTTCGAGGGTAAAAGGCACCCTGCAGTGATATTGATTCCAGAGAGTACTGGTACCCTGGAAATCCGGAGTTCTCGCGAGAGCACAATTTGAATTTGCTCAGCAAGTTACTCTGGCACCGAGTAATTCTGCTCATTAACTATGCCCTTGTATCCGAGCTGCACCAATCACATCGGTGTATCTGATATAGGCGTGCCAGAGGCTTGTTAAACAGATGACGACACGACAGCTCTGCGACCTCGAAGTCATTAGTATACATTGTAAGATCGCTATGGATTAACACCAGTTGTTTAAAACGACTTGGGCCACTACAATGAACAAGTTAGACTTGGCTTTTTGTCTAAAAGAGGAACAAAAGATGGGGCTCGAATCGTTCCTTTTTTATAAAAGGACGTTTTTGCTCTATGGTGACCCGTGTCACCATAGAGAAGCATTGTTTCATCAGCTCCTTACTGAGGTAATAACTTTAAAATCCAAATTACTTTTGAAACCTGCATTACAGACATATTTTAGCTGAGGTTATTGAGCGTAAGTTTATAAAATTAACTAATTTTTTAGGAAAACTAGCTAACGGCAACAGTTAACACATTAGCCTATTCTGGTTTTTAAATGATTAATGTACAGAACTGTCGAAGTCAATTACTTTAAAACAAGAATTACTTCATTATTACATTTGGGTTGAGTTATAAATACTGTATATTTTAGGCAATGTTAGTATGATTTTATTGTAGACATTGTAGAAATAGGATGTAATAGTAATGTTAACAATACCCTATAATGTCATTTAACCCCTTGACGCCTGAATTCATTTACAATTATGTATTTCTGTGTGTTTCTGTGTGTTTCTGGCTCCAAGCTGATGCTAAATTAAGTTGAGATTGTTAATTTGTCTAGAAAATATAGAAAATATATACATTTAGGTATGATGCAAATTAGCGACAACAGGCATTTATGGTATTTTTTTTACAAAATTGTAAAATTAATAAAACATTTTCCCATCTCAGATATGTAGATTTTATTAATGTCACAAAGTTGTTAGAACTTTGTGACACTCCAACCGGTCCTACAAGAAACCAGTACGTGCAAAAGGTTCCTAGGTATGTATCGAATGTAAACAAACTGGCATTGGGGGAATACATACGCTATCTCCCCTGCAGTCGGAATAGAAGGGGTTTGATGCAAATTAGCAACAGTTGGCGTTAAGGGGTTAAGATCATATCTTGTAGTTCTACTTGTTAATTGCAACGTATTTGATGTTTTACATGAAGGGTATTTAATAAATGCTACTGAATACAATCTCTTCATGTCACTACCTTGCATAATTTCTTGTTGTTGGCGTCTCCTGTGGTAGTTCAATTACTCCTGCTCATTTTTATTAACCATTTGTACCTTCTCTCACTTTCTGCAGGGAAGACAAACATCCTGACCCCCTTCTCTGAGCAGGCGGTACAACCCCATGCTGCACATCCAACCATTGTTCAAGAAGCTGGCTACAAGAAAGACATGCGAATATATGCCTAATAAGTGCTTTATTATTTTGATTGCACGAAGTGCATCAATATATTGAAATCTAAAATTGTATTCTTTTTCTTTCATCCAATTTTTTGTACCATTTCATCTCCCACAGTTTTGAAGATATTGATTCCATTTTAGCATGAAGAATTGCATCCAATTGCTAACCAGGTTGCTTTTAAAATTGAACACAATAATTGAAAGTTATTTTTTAAATGCCATTTAAAAGAGGTTATTTTTTCAATTCAAATGAATGGGCAACTCAGTTTAGCGCCACTGCTGGCTTCTGGGCAAATATTATACAAGATGGCTTGAGAGGTGCAGTACATTCGACGTGAACTGCAAGCATAAATGAGATTTAATAACATTGCGGCTGGAACGACAAAGTGAGACCAAGGATGTATTAAGAATGAGACACTTGCGTGTCATTACATTAATATTTTACAAAAAATCTAAAGCAGCGTCAAATCAAGCACAGTTTACCGTGAGTTCAGTGTCTGGAATAGCTAACATCAACACCGCTAGCTAGCTAACAACAGAGCACTGAGTTCTACATGGCGATGTCCGGCAATTGTGGGTTGTGCTCTGACCATTACAACAACACCGCTAGCTAGCTAACAACAGAGCACTAGTTCTACATGGCGATGTCCAACAATTGTGGGTTGTGCTCTGACCATTGCTTGGAAGATGACAGTCATAGTAGCATGCTAATCTTGAATGGGGAGCTACGTGTTTTGATCACAAAGTTAAGCATTTATGGTCTAATATCTTAATTGAAATAAACATGAACATTTATAGAACATTGCAAAACATGTAGAAATGTTACCCAGATAGGTGATTGATCAACTTGGATGGAAATTATCATTCAAACTGTCAGTTTTAAAGACATGACACATCAGCTGTCTTGGTAGAAGTGAATGATTCACTAGCCAAAATATATTGTTAAATCTGTACAGTACACTCTTTAAATAACTTTCTCCAATTAAATAATTTAGCTTATGGTAGTATTGTAAAAAATAGGGAAATAACACAAATGGACATTTGAAATTATGTCACAGCCTATTGCGTTTTTTATGCAACTCTATTATTTGCCTGGTGAAGGCACTTTATGTAAATGAGCCATGTGAGCTTTATTTAAATTAGCCATGTGCTGTGTGATAAAGGGAACTGCATGCATCAACAAGTGTTCACTGAGTTCTGCATGGCAATGTCCGGCAATTGTGCTAACCGATGCAGCACGTCTTCAGCACCGCAGGCTGCCCATCTCATGCCCCGATCAACTAGCCCGATAGATGTAGCAACACCATGTCGACGTCCAGGAGTTGTCTCTGGAAAGGCATGCTAATCATTTGGAGGGTGTTCCACAGTGAATGGGAGCTATGTGTTTTGACCACAAAGGTAAGAGTTTATGATCTAATTTCTTTATTGAAATAAACATGAACGGTTATAGAACATTGCTTAACATGTAGAAATGTTAACCAAATAAGCAGATCAATTGTGTGGTGTTTAATTCATTCAAATTGTCTGTTGTAAAAGAAGAGATATTATTATACTGTCTCGGGAAAGTCACCGTGGAATAGTTGGTTTTAAATTGGATTTTGGAATACATGGTGGGTGTTTAGAATAATTTGTGGAAATAGTTTTAAAAATAGCTGGTTAATGATTTATGAATGTTTATAGAACATTGCAGAACATGTAGAAATGTTAACCAGATTAATCGCCTGGTGTTTAATTCATTCAAATTGTCAGTTTTAAGACTTGATACTATCTGTCAACTGGAAGTCACCATGGTAAAGTTGGTTTTATATTGGACGTTGGGTATTCGAGCTGTAATGTATGTGAGCATATTTTGCTGTTCCTTTTCTGCACCCATGACATTTATTGTACTTGACCTAGTTGTCGGTGATAAGTTGATATACATTCACCGGCCACTTCATTAGGTACAGCTGTTCAACTGTTCTTAACACATCTAATCAGCCAATCATGTGGAAGCAAGTCAATGCATTTTGACATGTTCAAGATAATCTTGTGAATTTCAAACCAAGCATCAGAATGAAGAAGAAAAGTGATTTATGTGACTTAGAACGTGACTCTGAACGTCTTGTGCCGCTCTGCTTCAAGGTTCAACGTGTTGTGCATTCAGAGATGCTCTTGCATATCTTAGATTTAATTAATGTTTTTTGAGTTACTATTTCCTTTACAGTTGCTATAGAGCAGAGGTCACCAACCCTGGTCCTGGAGAGCTACCGCCCTGTAGGTTTTCACTCCAACCACACATAATGTAGCCTCAATCAGCTTATCAATCAGCTAATTATTAGAATCAGGTGTGCTAGATTAGGTTTGGAGTGTAAACATTAGGATGGTAGCTCTCTAGGACCAGGGTTGGTGACCGCTGCTATAGAGAATCAGTACTTTCTATATTTGTGCTTCGGGTGTGGCCTTCCGAATGCGACTTTGTCTAAAGAGTTGTTTGGTTGTAAATGGGTTAAAAAAATAGTTGCACAAACCACTTCTGTCTGGGTAGTTGTTCTCAAACATGGCTACTAGGACCCCTGGTGATACGTTAACAAAACACTTTGGGAACCACTGGCCATAAGGACATTTTTGGGATGCTTTGCTAGAAAAGTTACAGTAATCAAGGGCTGCATTAGTTGCACCAGGTGTGCTTGTTTGGGGAAAGTCAGAGAGCCCATAGTCATGCTCAAACAAACCCATAAAACCATTTTGCATGTTTTAATTAGAATATATTAATCTCAGGTCAAGAAAATCATACAACCATTTTCTAAAGAGCTACTGTAGCCAGTCTACAGACAATTGAAATGCGACAGCAACTCGCCTGCTGTTCGGCCTTGTATACTTTGCATTATAATGATAATCAGCCTTGTGTTTGAACAAATAAGTAAATAGTGTTGTATACAAGTTATAAAATGAGATGTCACATGTCTTATGTTACAACATAGGATTAAAATGAACCAGACTTCTACTTTTTCTATACAACGGGATCAGTGCTGCCATCAATGACAGTATAGCAAAGGCACTGAATGTTCCAATAAACACTATTGGAAGCATAGTTTGCTAGTTCTAAGTCATGGGAACAGTGGTTGCACTATGTGGACAGGGCAGAAAAAAGAAGTGTGTTGTGAAATTGCACAGTGACTGCTGCAAGTGCAATCAAAATGGCATTTTCTCAAAAATGCAGTGTTCTAGTTAAAATGTTAAAGTATTAATAAGTCCACTGCCTATTTGTTTACAGGAATAACTGAATGTCTGTGCCTAAAAACAAAAACAAAAAATTATTGGGTTATTGCTGCCAACTAATACAGACACAGATCTTTATCATTATTTTGGCTGACACAATAAAAAGTAAAAGTAACAAATATACTCTAGTCCTGTTAATGGTTTCACTTAAGCCTGTTTTATGCTTCTGCGTCAAATCGACAGCGTACCCACGCAGACTCTTCTCCGTCAACGTGGACCCTCCACCATACCCTCCACCATCGAGTGACGTGCACCTCTCCAAAAATGTCATGCGTGCGTCGAGGCTACGCAGACACAAGGACTGTGATTGGTAAGTGTATCATTTCCAGCATCTAGCTTTTTCCGGTTTCCCCCTTCTATATACCGCCATTGTTTATCTCTGCTGTTTTGTGAGGACAACAATGGATCAAGTTGTGGACCATTGTAGTAAAGGGGTAAAAGGATACAATTAATTTGCACTTATGAAGTTAAAGCAATAATGATTAATATATTTCCTTTTCTTCCCTGTTGCAATAGTCTGGGTTGAGAACGGAGAAATGCTTAATAAATGTCTATAGACGATTGATAGAATAGACGTGGTTGAATATTTCCTGTCTAACTATCTGACCTCACAAATGATCATTTATCCGTGTGTAAACAGCTATGGAAAGAAATACTACAGCGACCCGGGAAAACTTAATCGCTACCCGCGATACTCAGTAAACAGTGCATAGGCTACCTAGCTTGAACTGTGTGCGTGATAAAGGCTGAAACTTCAGAGCAGACCGCAACAAGATAACTTACATTCCCATTAATAACTCCACCGGAGATGTTCTGGGAAATGATTTAGAATGTCTATGACAGAACTTAGTAAATGAGTAATATTTAATTGCAGTTAAAGGGCATCAAAGTACAACACTTTAACCGGACACAGAATTACACAATTATACCAAGAATATACATGTCGTTTACACTTCTAAATATGATCTACGATCTAAGCATGTCTTATACGGTTCAGTCTATTACAACATTTATTCAACACATTTGCTATGGCACGCACTGACGTGTGGCCAGGAGAGTCGTTAAAGAGATCTCATCTGATTTAACCTTAAACAAAGACTTATATTTCCCCTCGAGAGGGGCCGCCCACAACTCCCGCTGCATACGAAATACAGAATCAGTTCACTGGCTGAAATTGGAGAACAACAGAGCACATTAACAATTTAGATTATGCGTCGCCTTGGCGCCTCGGCGCATCCGGGCTATAACTTCCAGAGGGGGGACCTAGCATTTGTCTTCTCCTAGAACCCCGTGGAGACAACATAACCTTTACAAGTAATAATACCAAACTCCCTTTATGGGTGGATCAAAACCAAAATCACATAGGTACAGGTTTAAATGTGTGACATACATTGGGGTTTCCCCCTTTCCATGAATCTTAATTCATCCCAGGAGGGATAAGAAGTCAGCTGTTGAAGGAGTCATTATTTGGTCCTATAAACATTTATTTCCCACTACACCATTTGATTGAAGAAGTACAAACGTATGACCATCTGTACAATTAGTCTAGCCTGGTTCTACCAGACTCTCGTACATATATTTCATTTGTACAGAGAGTCTGGCCACTCTCCATTGACAAGCATTAACTTCCTTGAAGGCAGGTACTTTGTTGAAATTTAAAACTACTGGATCTGCCCAGAGCCACTCTGGATCTGCCATAACCAATCGCTACATTTGGTTGTGACGTACTACAACTCAAACTAGCGCAGGACATCAACGTCTTTGTTCTCAGCCACACAGTAAAAAATTGTTTGGAGAAAACCCAAGAACATGCCACAATCCCAGATGTAGTACTGATGAAGTACGTAGGAGGGCAGAGCCAGGCTACAATTAGTCTTCCTCACATAAAAAAATTGCCAGATGGCAAACAATTCATGGAAAGAAAGTTCCTAAAATGATAGACTAGAGAGCTTGAAGTGGTGGAAATGCCTACGAGACAAATTTGTTAGTCTCTGCAAAAAGCTGGCGCCAAGAAGAAGTGGTGATCCAGGCGGCAAAAAGGTGCCTGCATTCTATCACTTCATGTCCTGGCTGGCACCTCGTGAAGCACCGGGACACAGAGTCGAATTTCAAATCTAAGTTAAATAGACGTTTGTTTTTTACCTGTATGTGGGCTACAAAGCTAGCTAGGAAAAATGCTATTGTATTGTCCAAACACATGTTGCCTTGGTGCATAGTCTGTACAGTATGTGCAAACAAAATGTAACATAACATGCTAAAAATGTTGTTTTGCAATGCTGTTTTCATATTTCCATATCTTTTTATTCTTTAGAGCTGCAGTAGTACAGTAATTTCCAGTGTGGGATTAATAATGTCTATTTTAACAAATCATTATTGTATTTGGACTTGTACTCTGCAATACATGTTGCCATGGTGCATAGTCTGTGCAAACAAAATGTAGTATAACATGCAAAAAATGTTGTTTTGCAATGTGTTTTTCATAGCACTGCTATTTCCATAGTACTCTGCACAATGACAGTTGAATCTAATCTCCTCTTTGTCTTTCATATAAACAGGCCTCAACATCAATGCCATCCTCTGAATCCGACTCAATGCGATTCGCTTCGCCAACAAGGTCAGCCCTGGTGCCTTCCCAGCCACTGACCTCACCTGCACGGCCATTGCATTCTCATCCACCACATGTGACTGCTGTGTGTAGCTCCCCTGCTCCAATGTCAGCCGGGTCACCTGTGTCCTGGGCAGGGTCAAAACTACCAACGCAGGATGGATCTGCAAGAGAAGCTGGTTCAGGACACTGGTGATGAGTGTAGTAGATTTGCCCAGACAGTGGCTGATCTTCTACGGAGGGTGCCAGAAGACTTGAGTTCTGATGCAATGTTTAATGTTCATTAGTAATGGGAAGGTCAATTCTTTTTACTGACTCGTATCTTTGGTTCTCATTCATTCAAATGAACCAATCATTTTGATTTGTATCGTTCATTTGCGCATGCGCAGATCGAAAAGAACCAGTATTCTGATCTGTACCATATGTACTGGATCACAGAAATAATAAACGTTCACAAAAAAAGGAAAAAACAAAATTAATTAACCATTTAATGGATCATAGAAGTAATGCACCTGCAGAAATCCCAAAACATTTAAGATAATGAACTAATCTCATACGACGTCTGGTAGAAAGTTTTACAATTGAGGCAATTAACTAAGTGTAGCTGTCAGTGTGTTCACTTCCATGCCGCAGCCTGGAGTTTATATTATTTGTTCATTTGAGGTAGTGCACTTCAGACAATAACTCTTATTGTTTCTTTACACACAATACAAATGCATTTGGTTACAATTCACGGGCTATATAATGAATGAAAAATGATTACTGCAATTAATTAAAACGAGCGCTATTGTTTTGAAAGATAAAATAAATTCTGAGTTTGTGTTGCGGGCTAAATACCCGGATGGGCTAGAACACTATTCAATTGCTTGTCATATACACTTTTACCACTAGATGGGAGCAATTCTTACACAATGCAGCTTTAAGTTGTACAATTCTGTTAGTCTTCCGTTTCTCAGTCTACAGTGAGGAGCAAGCATGTGCAAATCCAAGAACTAAATCATATTGAATAATAGAGTAATGTGCTTGTGCGAAAATGAACGATATGAACGATTCAGGTACTAGTACCGAGCAGTATACTGGATCATAGAAGTAATGTGCCTGTGCGAAAAAGAATGAAATGAACGACTCAGGTACTAGTACCGAGCAGTATAATGGATCATATAAGTAATGCACCTGTGCGAAAAAGACCGAAATCAACTATTAATGTACTAGTACAGAGCAGTATACTGGATTATAGAATTAATGTGCCTGCGCTAAAATGAATGATATGAACGATTCACGTACTAGTACCGAGCAGTATACTGGATCATAGAAGTAATGCGCCTGTGCGAAAATGAACAAAATGAACGATCCAGTATGAATCGTACATACTGGTCTTTTAAAAGTTTTGTTCAAAAAGAACAAATCATTCATGAATCACCCATTACTAATGTTCATAGAATGTTGTATGACAGCAGACAGCAGCAAGACTGAACATTTCTACCTGCACTGATTCAGAACACATTTGTAAATAGTTAAAAGTTTCTTAGATAAAGTTTGATAGATAAAGTTTGATATTGCAGTGAAATTATTTATATTTTTTTGTTTCTTGTACTCAGGGCCGGGCCGTGGCATAGGCGGAATAGGCAAATGCTTGGGGTGCCGCCCATCCCTTCGGGCGCCCGGCCGCTCAAATTATTATTATTATATTTTTTTTTAAACAATACAACTTCAATACTATAAATTTAAAATAATACAAAAAAAGTGATCGTCCCACAAAAACATAACTACATTGCTTTTCCGATCCACCCCGGTCCGTCTGATGCATAAATCTCCCCCCGCCCTGCTGCACTTAAAGACATCAGTTACCTGTTTGTGATTGTATGGCCGAATTCACTGATTAGTTATCATTATGTCAAAAAAAACGAAGCCCTCTGGTGCGAGGGAAGAAAAAAAGAAGAGAAAAGGAAGAAATTGGGATAAAGATAGAGGTAATGTGATGTATGATCAGTTTATCTATGTTGCATTAAGCATACATGAGCTGTTTGCCAAAATCATCAGTATTAAAACAATAAATGACCTGAAATATTTCAGTTGGTGTGCAATGACGAGAGGGTCACCTCCCTGCACCTGCGGGTTGCTGGGGGGAAAACTCTGACTGTTGTTTGTGCATATGCACCAAACAGGAGTTCAGAGTATTCGGCCTTCTTGGAGACCTTGAATGGAGTCCTGTATGGGGCTCCAGTTGGGGATTCCATAGTTCTGCTGGGGGACTTCAACGCGCACGTGGGCAATGATGGAGACACATGGAGAGGCGTGATTGGGAAG
>JACXGM010040608.1:0-10273 GCA_016801145.1 Umbra pygmaea
TGATAGGATAGCATCTTGCAGTTGATGGAGATTTGTGGGATGCACATCCAGGGCACGAAGCTCCCGTTCCACCACATCCCAAAGATGCTCTATTGGGTTGAGATCTGGTGACTGTGGGGGCCATTTTAGTACAGTGAACTCATTGTCATGTTCAAGAAACCAATTTGAAATGATTCAAGCTTTGTGACATGGTGCATTACCCTGCTGGAAGTAGCCGTCAGAGGATGGGTACATGGTGGCCATAAAGGGATGGACATGGTCAGAAATAATGCTCAGGTAGGCCGTGGCATTTAAACGATGCCCAATTGGCACTAAGGGGCCTAAAGTGTGCCAAGAAAACATCCCGCAAACCATTACACCACCACCACCAGCATGCACAGTGGTAACAAGGCATGATGGATCCATGTTCTCATTCTGTTTATGCCAAATTCTGACTCTACCATCTGAATGTCTCAACAGAAATCGAGACTCATCAGACCAGGCAACATTTTTCCAGTCTTCAACTGTCCAATTTTGTTGTGCTCTTGCAAATTGTAGCCTCTTTTTCCTATTTGTAGTGGAGATAAGTGGTACCCAGTGGGGTCTTCTGCTGTTGTAGCCCATCCGCTTCAAGGTTGTGCTTGTTGTGGCTTTACAAATGCTTTGCTGCATACCTCGGTTGTAACGAGTGGTTATTTCAGTCAAAGTTGCCCTTCTATCAGCTTGAAGCAGATGGCCAATTCTCCTCTGACCTCTAGCATCAACAAGGCATTTTCGCCCACAGGACTGCCGCATACTGGATGTTTTTCCCTTTTCACACCATTCTTTGTAAATCCTAGAAATAGTATTGCGTGAATATCCCAGTAACTGTGCAGATTGTGAAATACTCAGACTGGCCCGTCTGGCACCAACAACCATGCCACGCTCAAAATTGCTTAAATCACCTTTCTTTCCCATTCTGACATTCAGTCTGGAGTTCAGGAGATTGTCTTGACCAGGACCACATCCCTAAATGCATTGAAGCAACTGCCATGTGATTGGTTAAGTAGATCATTGCATTGAGGAGAAATTGGACGGGTGTTCCTAATAATCCTTTTGGTGAGTGTATATAGATCGGGATTGATTGACAGCTCTGTCAATGCGGCTTCCCCTACGTTAGCAAACCATACGTCACACATTTGTTGGTTAATTTCTGCCTGAAGCTCGGTAAGGGAATGCCTACAATAACCAAGCAACACAGTCAGGTTTCAAGCTACCTACGGTAAGACGATGATTCTACTTAGATTTTGCACATAAACAATATACTACACATCCGGACTAAAAAGGGGGGCTAAAGATAGTTTTGCAATTACGAACATCAAACTGGACAATCAAACTAAATGTGAGGGTGTGAGATGTAACATGTTTGTGTACTTATAGTTTTCACTTTTTTCTGCTCTTTAAAGTATACATTTTATATCGAGGAACTTTTGTCTCTATATTTTTGAAAGCATCGTCCGTGTATACATTTTATTTTACATGACTTTAGCACAGTAATATACATTTTCTCACAAAAATGTACAACAATGAAGAATGTGTGTATGTTTAGGGTCTTCTGTCAATACCAACCTATTCCACAATCATCAAAGCTCCCCCTCCACTTTATGAGTCCGAAAAATGTAAGGTAAGTCTGACTATGTAAGTTAAGTCTGACTTATCTTAAAGCTACTTCTGTACTCAATACAGCTAAATGGCTTTACTTGTGCGTCAGTTTGTGTAGGTTTAGGTTTTTATTCTGACTATAGCTTTTCCCACAGTCACCACAGCTGAATGGTTTCTCTCCTGTGTGAGACAGTTTGTGGATGTTTAGGTTTCCCTTAAGACTAAACCTTTTCCCACAGTCACCACAGCTGAATGGTTTCTCTCCTGTGTGTGTCAGTTTGTGCATGGTTAGGTTTCCCTTGTGACTAAAGCTTTTCCCACAGTCACCACAGATAAATGGTTTATCTCCAGTGTGAATCAGCATATGTCTTCTCAGGTTTCCCTGCAGACTAAAGCTTTTCCCACAGAAAGCACAAATAAATGGTTTCTCTCCAGTGTGAGTCAGTTCGTGGCGGCATAGCTGTTCTTTTCTACTAAAGCTTTTCCCACAGTCACTACAGCTGAAAGAATTCTCTCCAGTGTGAGTTGTTATGTGGAGGGTTAGGCTTTCCGACCGACAAAAGCTTTTCCCACAGTCAAAACACCTGAATGGTTTCTGTCCTGTGTGAGTCAGTTTGTGGAGGGTTAGGTTTCCCTTTTGACTAAAGCTTTTCCCACAGTCACCACAGCTGAATGGTTTCTGTCCTGTGTGAATTATTTTGTGGAGGTTTAGGGTTGTCTTTCTGTTAAAGCTTTTCCCACAGTCACCACAGCTGAATGGTTTCAGTCCTGTGTGAATCCGTTTGTGGAGGTTTAGGGTTGTCTTTCTATTAAAGCTTTTCCCACAGTCACCACAGCTGAATGGTTTATCTTCTGTGTGAGTCAGTTTGTGGAGGGTTAGCTGTCCCTTCTGACTGAAACTTCTCCCACAGTCACCACAGCTGAATGGTTTCTCTGCCGTGTGAATCTTTGTGTGCTTGGACACATTTCCTTTATATTTGAAGGTCTTTCTACAAATAGAGCATGGCTTCTCCAACTGACAGCATCTGTCATGGGCCTTTAGGTTACAGGTGGAGGAGATTTTGGTGTTAGGTAGAGGGCTGGGATCAAGTGGTGGGCTGGGGTCAACTCTTCCTGGATCTCTCCTTACATCTGTCCTTTGGTTGTTTTGATTATCTTGAGGCTCACAGGGAAGGTCAAGATCTTTTAGGTGGATCACAGTGTCAGGAGGTTTGAGATCCACTGGTTTAGAGTCACTCTCTCTGTTCTCCTCAGTCTGGGTTTGGGGAGGAGTCAAGGACCAAAGTGGGTTCTCCTGATCACATTCACTTTTCACACAGGGAGGAGTCAATATGGAGTCTTTGGTATCAAAAAGCCCTTGAAGCTGCTCTTCTTCCTGACTGGTCCTGAGGTCCTCCTGTTCCTCTTTAATCTGTGTGGGCTCTGGATCCTCCTGCCCCAGACTGGGGCTCCATTCCTGCTCACAGTGCTGCCGCTCAGGGGGAACCTCCTCTTCAGAGACAGAGAACTGCAAGGAGTCTGTAGGGAAGGAGAGGAGAAGAGGTTCCCAAACATTTTAGCTATATCAATAAGCCAGGGTAATGAGGGGAATAGCAGTGGCAACAAAATACAATATATGGTAACTCTATTTTGAGAGTCTGAAAATCCATCTGTAGTTGCTCATCTGTTGATCAGCAACTAATTGTGTAGATTAGAGGTAGGAGTAAATTTACAATACAGTTTAGAGTAATGGTTAAGGTTAGGATTCACATTAGGAAATGTTAAGGTTAGGATTAGGGTTAGAGTTATTAGATAGTTTGTTAAAATGTTGTTGATAGTCTGCAGATAATGTGTAGAGCATCTACAGGTGTTTTCTCTATATGCACAAATATAAGTAAAAAAACAACAAAACACAAAAAACAGAATATACTAAATGATATTGTGTATCATACTACAGTTTTAAATAATCTGGTACTTTAACACATTTTTATGTTTTTATGGTTATCAGTGATTTTGCCGTGGTATTGTTTTTGGCATCGATACTGAGGTACCAAAGCAAGTATGATAATCAAAGTCAAAATTTGGTATCGTAAAATCCCTTGTATAGACACTATCTTACTCTGGTGGCGATGTTGCCCTAAGGTACAGAACCATTTGCCAAAATTGAGTCTTGTTTCAGGGCTGGTACAGTACATGTAAAAGATTGGAAAATGTGTACACATTTGGGAAAAAAATATTTTCTTTATTGGAATCAATTTGTGAAAAATGGCACTTTCTTTGTCAAAAAGATGTGAAAACACAGACATTGTTTACCAATGTTGCTGATCTCTATTAATTTAAATGTAAAAATGTATTCAGTACAAGGATAATGCTCCGTCGTATCAGATTTGGTGAGTATGATAAATCTATCAGCGCCAATTTGTATACCAGAGGCTCTCAATCTGTCTGGAATGTTTGATTTAATTATTTCCTTAATTTTTTTGGTTAAACAATTATTTGCAAATGAAAAGTTGTCTCTTCATTAACAATTTGCTCTGCAGAAATGTATCAGTCAGGTTAAAAAGCAAATCGGAAGATCTAATATTCTATCGGTGATACATAACTTATTTGAACATACATTACATGCTCTTATATCATTTCTGCCTACGTTTACATCTTTACATTTAAGATGTGCAATAATTTTGCTGCTTTTCTTCCTGAAAAATGCCGTTATTGCAGCAGTTCTCTATCTACTCGTTTTATGCACAGGAAAGTCTTGTGTTAAGCATTTAATCTCTAAAAAAGAAAGAACTTTACCTAAAGTATATCACCTTTATGCTTCACCGTTAATCATTATGAGATTGAATGCCTCTTTAAGCTACTTAATTTAGATGGGCTGTTGAAGAATGAAGAATGTTTTATCTTTCATATGCATTTAACCACAGACTGTTGTGCGGTAAGGAGCTCTACAGAATGCAAGACAGAGGACTGTTTTTGTAAGTGTACCTACGCGCAAGAACAAATATGCACGTTGCTTTTACTTTTTGAATAATAATCCATTATAGGGCTGGGCAATATATCGATATTATATTGACATCGTGATATTAGACTGATTATCATCTTAGATTTTGGATATGGTATTATCGTGATATGACAAGTGTTATTTTCCTGGTTTTAAAGGCTAGATTACAGTAAAGTGATGTAATTTACTGAATTTACCAGTCTGTTTTAGCTTTTCTATTATTTGCCTTTACCCCACCTAGTTATTATGTACACATCAATGATGATTATTTATCAAAAATCTCATTGTGTAAATATTTCTTTGTAAGCAGCAATTGTCAACCCTACAATATCGCCGCAATATTGATAGAGGTATTTGGTCAACAATATCGTGATATTAGATTTTTTTCATATCGCCCAGCTCTAATCCATTATAAAACAACTTCCTTTATTGTCCTCTGGAAACAGTGTCTGGTTTACACAATCCTTTGATTACTATTGTTTTCTTCACATTTTATAAATTACACCCACAGTATATCTCTGCAAGATATTGGTTGGAAGGTTTATGGCCTGGTCATCATGTGTTGGTTTCTGCACTTTAGCAGAATCTGTTGACCTCTGTCTCACTTGACTCCTGTCTGGCCCTGTTGCACTAACTTGCAGGTGTCTGGTTATCAGGCAGTTTGTTAGAGCCGATATCATGACTGTGCTGCTACCTTTGGGCTGAGCATTGGTAAAAGAGTTCTCGCTGGTAGTGGATTTAAACATTCATTATATTTTTGGTAGTTTTAATGGGATGTCAGCATATTTTCACTTGCTAATGTTCTTGAATTGAAATAAGTAAGTCACTTGAAGTTCATCTGTTTGTGTGTTGTTATGAATTTTCCAGAAAAGAGAAACTGCTGACAAGAAGTTGCCGTCTCAAACACTTGAAACCCTCCCAACAATCGAAAACCAACACCTGCAAAAATCCCCAGACATGCATTCATTGGATTAAGCATTTGTAAACAGGTTCCCCAGGTGACGCCAATCCAGGATGTGATCAGAGAAAGAACAGTTTATGGAGAAATACACAGAGAGGGATGTTGTGGTAGAGACTCATAAACCCTGGTTACAGACAAATGCACATTGGACAGCTTAGTAGTGAAACACCACAGACATTGTTTTTGTGGAGCACCAGAAGAGCTTCATTGTGCTTTGGCATTGATCCTATGAGCCTCTGGAACTCTACTGGACATGTAGGAGATTCTAACATGATATTCCCTCATTTGTGGCCTTGCTATCAAAACAATCTGGGATAAAGTTCTGGGGAAAGCACAAATAAGTGTAGGTAATTAAAAAAATATATCTAGTGTATAGCAAACACTGCTCATCACCCTGAGAACACCATCCCCACGGTGGAGCATGGTGGTGGCAGCATCATGTTGCGGGGATGCTTTTCATCAGTAGGGACTGGTAAAATGGTCAGGATTGAGGGCAAGATTGATGGAGCCAAATACAGGGAAATCCTAGAGGAAAACTGTTTACAATCTTCAAGACAACTGAGACTGGGACGGCGGTTCACCTTCAAGCAGTATAATTACCCTAAGCATATGGCCAAAGCTACAATGGAGTGGTTTAAAACCAATTGTCCCCATCCAACCAGACAGCTTGAGCAATTTTGCCAGGAAGAATGGTCTACAATTCTTGGAGGAGCCAGATGTGCAAAGCTTGTAGAGGCTTACCCGAAAAGACTCACAGCTGTTATTGCAGCCCAAACTGGTTCTTCCAAGTATTGACCAAAGGGGGTGAATACTTTTGTAAACAAAAATATCAGTTTTTTATTTACCTTTTTCACAATACAAAATATTAAGCACATTCAAAGTGTTTGGTATGTTGTGAAAAACAAATGGTAAAAATCCCAAAACAACCCTATTTCATTCCAGGTTGTCACACTACAAAATGTGAAAATATCCAAGGGAGGTAAATACTTATGCAAGGCACTGTATATACAGATAAAAATACAAAAAAAACCTTTTTCCTAGTTGAGTATAACTGTAGCTAAGTAACATCAATGTACAAACCTGTTCTGTATAACTGAATCTCAGGGGTGATCCGCAGCAGTCTCCTTAGATGATCATTCTCCTTCTGGTACTGGAATACTGTTTTCTCAACTGCCCTGAAAATCTCCATAGCAACAGACTCCATCAGACGCTCTTTTAAAAACACATGAAACATCTGGAGTTTAGATGTTTTCAGTCCACTGACTAATGGGTATTCAGTTGTTGTTCTGTGAAGTGGCTCTTCCTGATCACATTCACTTTTCACACAGGGAGGAGTCAATATGGAGTCTTTGGTATCTAAGAGCCCTTGAAGCTGCTCTTCCTCCTGACTGGTCCTGAGTTCCTCCTGTTCCTCTTTAATCTGTGTGGGCTCTGGGTCCTCCTGCCCCAGACTGGGGCTCCACTCCTGCTCAAAGTGTTGCTGCCCAGGGGGAACCTCCTCTTCAGAGACACAGAACTGCACAGAGTCTGCAGAGATAAGAAGCAGAAACCTAAAATGATTATGATGTTTAAGAGCCATCTGTCAACATATATATATGGGATAATACATATGGGAACATTAATATCTAAATAATAAAATACTTTCTTTGTACTATAGTCCACCGTATTTAAGACAACCAAAGTATTTTCATTAAAACACTGATAAAATACAAATGACATTGTGACCTTGAGCAAGGCACTTTACCCTACTTTGGTGCAGGGGCTGTCCCTGTACTTACTGTAACTCGCACTGGATAAGAGCGTCTGCTGAATGATGTAAATGTAAAATATAAATAGAAGGCCATCCTGGCACTTTTGGCATACTACCGTTTGGAACATCCTAACCTTAATCTGGTATCATTTATAGTATGGATATTATGCGATGTGTCGCAACCACTGACTGTTTGTTTGATTATATAAATAATACATAGATTAATCTGTGGAAGATTGGTATAAGCTGCTTGAATTCCAAGTGAAAAAATTCATTGGACAAAAAAAACAGCATAATATTTATAATAAATCTTTATTTATATAGCACCTTTCATACAGGGGATGCAGCTCAAAACACTACATGAACAAAAGTCAAATAAAGCGAAGGACATTTGTATCAATAAAGTTAAAGAAATTAAAATATATTTTAAAACATAAAAAGCATAGAGCACATACGCAGGCAAAGAAATAAAAAACATTGAATGTTTCGGAAGTTTTTAAAAGAAAGGTAAATATAAAACATGTTAGTGTCGGGTTAGTTGAAGGCTAAAGTGAAAAGATATGTTTTTAACAGCTTTTAGATGACGCTTCCTTTATATTCTTTGGTATTGTGTTCCACAGCTTTTGAGCAAAGTTAAAAAAGGCAGCATCTACATTTTTCTGTTAGTGGGGTTTTGTACCCTTAGCAGGTTAGCTGTTGAAGATCTGAGGGCCCTTTGGGGAACATAGGATTTTAGAGAGTCTGGAAAATAGGCTGGTCCTAAGCCATTTAGTTTTTTAAAGCCAGTGTAATGACTTCAGTACTGGAGAAATTTGTTCTCGCCTCTTTGTTCTTGTTAAGAGTCTCGCTGCGGAGTTCTTGATGAGTTTAATCTTCTCTTGACTTTTTTGGGATACCTGTAAGTAGGGCATTGTAGCAGTACAATCTATTTGTAATGAATGTGTGAATTAGTACATCAGGGTGTTTTTGTGTTACTAAGGGTCTAAATTTTCAATATTTCTGAGGGGAGAGTTGTCACTTATGTCATCTGGGTTTACAGAAATGTATAGCTGTGCGTCATCATCATAACTGTGGAAATCGATATTGTGTCCTCTGATGACATCGCCTAATGGATGCATTTATAGTGAAAAAATTTGTTGAGCAAGACTGCCTTATTTGCTCTTTAGTTCCTAGACAGAGCTGTTCATCCGTGGAGACGCTTTTTTTCCTGAATTGGGGCTACTTTGTCTAGAGCATTTGTCCGAATGTTATTTAGATTATATGCATTGTGTTGCTCCTACCCAAATCAAATGCACCTACAAGTTGAGGTTTGTCTCTGCTACTTCATGTAGGTATTGTTTTTGGACTACATTTTGTACCTTGTTCCTGGTTTCAGATAGGTGTGCATCATAAAATACACAGTATTGGTCTGAGGTAGACATTTGACACAGAAAGAATTTATAAATCTAATCCTTTTGTCATGACTAAATCAAGTGTATTATTGTGTTCATGTGTTTCTTCTAAGACTTTCTGGTTCCAATCAAACATTTCCAGAACATTCATGAATTCCATAGCCTTCTTGTCAGCCTTATTATTTACGTAAATGTTTAGGTCACTCTTTACCGGTATAACAATTTTACCATGTCTGATGACGATCAATGAAATTAGTTCAGAGAATTCTTAAAGGAAGGCTGAAAGATGTTTTGGTGGTCGATAAATTGTTACTGGGATTTCTGCTGAGAGTGATGGCCATGTACTCGAATGTTGAAAACACCCCAAGGTCGACCTTGGTACGGATAAAATGTTCATGGTAAATCATTTCTATTCCCATCTCAGGACCTCAGTGTTATTCCTCATAATCCAGGTATTTGATTACATTTACTGTAACATCAGTTACTCCCACTGGAATTTAACCGGGGCCTTTAAAGAGCTGCACTATAAATGATCTCACATCCCAAAGAGCCGCACTATAAATGATCTGACATCCCAAAGGTTCTTGAATGATGTTCCTGACTCAATCTACCATACGAATGTCAAATTGAACACATGTGAATGATCTAACTGAAGATTTACACCTAATTCTGTGTAAAGCCCTCGATGCGGTCGCAACGCTAAAATAAAAATTTCCACAACAAGAAACTTGCTCCCTGGTATACAGAAAACACCTGGGGCCTATACTACGAAGCAAGATTTGGGGTTAGCAAGGTTAACTTCCGGTTTAACCCTGGGTTTTCAGTATCACAACGTTGGGTCACCTGTTACCAGGTTACATCGCCATGGTAACATATGCTGCAAACCTAACCTGCTCCGGAGCAGGTTATAGTCGAGTCAACCGATTAACCCAAACCAAAGCACCGCCTACTGACCAATCAATTCTGGGTCACCATTCTGGGAGTCGCCATTGGCTTTCTCTGATGAGATCAGTGGAGGGAGTGACGTGTCTTTGTCAGCTTCTTGAGCCGTATGTGCCAGTGGAGTGCGATATTACATCAAGGTTGTGCGCTTACAGTTCCACAGACTTTATACATAGTGTTGCGTTTGTTTGTGACAGGTATTTAAATGTAGGCTATGTTCTGTTTGATATGGACCAACATCAATGTATCCCTTTCACTGTAGAGACAGTACATACATTTACTATTTACTCCTACAGAACTTGTTGAACAACAAAGTATTTTGACATTGATTCATTTACACACCCTATACATTTTTTATTTGCTTCCATGACCGTTTAACACTGTCAGGGTTGCAAATGAAACACTACGATAAATAAAATTGTTATACATGAAGAAGAAGAAGAAGAGGTTTTATTTATATAGCGCCTTTCCATAGCTCAAGGCCGCTTTACATTATACACTACAAGACATTCAGACATACATTACAGTCACATGAAAACAGATAATCACATCATACAAAATGCATGTTAAATAGATATGTCTTTAACTCGGTCTTGAATTTAGCCATGGATGAGGCACTACGTATTGTG
>JACXGM010040609.1:0-10274 GCA_016801145.1 Umbra pygmaea
GCTAAACATTGTCCTGAAGCCCAACCTGCCAGGTTTAATAAGAACCCAGGCTAAACATTGTCCTGAAACCCAACCTGCCAGGTTTAATAAGAACCCAAGCTAAACATTGTCCTGAAGCCCAGCCTGCCAGGTTTAATAAGAACCCAGGCTAAACATTGTCCTGAAGCCCAACCTGCCAGGTTTAATAAGAACCCAGGCTAAACATTGTCCTGAAGCCCAACCTGCTTAGGTTTAATCAGAACCCTGAGCGCTTGTCTGAGTTACAGGGTAATAAAAGTCACATGATCACCCAACTTAAAGAACATTGTTTTTGTTCATGGTTGTTAATTTAAGTAGCCTCTGAGCAGGGTGATGCACTGCTCTGTTTTAATAAGACTGAAGTGGTTGAATCAAGACTTTCCAGACAGATTTCAGAGGGGTGATCATGTGACATTTCCTCTTTTCAGGCATCTTTATATTGGATGAGCTAGATGGATTAACTCTGAGCCCACAGAAGTCCAGTCAAGGTGCATTAGTTTAAATAAATACACAAGGAATTTTATTTTATAAGCCCTGAGTAGGGTACAATCTGAGGTACTTCAATCACATAACTCTTATTATATTTGGTTTACTTCTATAAAAATTAGAAATAGTTTGGTCCCTTTGACCATACCTGCATGTAGTCTTAATTGACACTTCCATTCCATGTGTCAAAACATTAGCGAGCACCGGTGAACTGTCACATGTAATGTGTCACGGTTATCAGCCAAAGTGCGAATAGCTAGAAACCTCACACTGCAAAATAGCCACACATTGTTTCATGCCATTTGAACAACCTAGAAGAGACAACTAATTTTGATAAATATCCCAAGACTAGAAAATGAGCATTTATTGGTTTTGTGCTATACATTACGCTGGGAGTAGCAGACACCTCTCACCTCAGAAGTCTGCAAATGTTACTGAATGTCAGTGACTGATGGGGCATGCTAATGCTAGTTAATGTCAGGTTGTGCTAGTTAACGCTAATTAGAGCTAGTAAATGCCAGCTATTCTAGCAAACGCAAGTTAATGCTGGCTAACTTCAGGTAAGGCTAGCTAACGTCAGATAATGATAGGTGTTTCATAAAGGTATGTTTAACTTATATTAAAACAAAGTTTTTTTGTGAAAATATCTGCAAAACGGAGAAAAATTTTCTCTGGTAAAAAGTGTTGTATGTTAATTTTGACCACATGCCTGTCTTATGTCGATATCTAACATATTAAAGTGGCAGGTTATCATGCAAGTAATTTATTTTTTGGAAAATTAAACTAAAAACAATTGTCTGCCATTTAAGATCCTGTAAATATTAGGGTAATGACATGGGAGGGAATAAATTATCCCTATTACCCCCAGGTTTTTACCCTACTCAATTTGTACCCTAAAAATGTAATGCAGATCGATACAATATATATATATAAAAACAAAAAAATGAAGGACATATTTTATTTTTCTTTGAGATGTGAAAATGTATATAATTGTATTTATGTAAATGTATGTAATTGTATTTAACAAACTTATTTTTCAGATTATAAAATTGCTTTTGAATTTGCACCAGAGGTGCTAAAAGAGAAATCTCTGAAATTGTAATAGTGAGTATTATTGAGAACACATTTTTGCATTTCTCTAATCTCTCTCTCTCTCTTTGCAGCCGGTGTCTGGTGATGACCCTGCATTCAGGGAGCCATTCCCCGTGCTTACTGACCCCCAGGCTCCAGAAGGCGTGAACACAGTGAGGACACTTTTGCTTTTTATTAGAATGATCAGCTTACTTCTCAGGTGTTTAGGTAGAAAGGTGAGCCAGGTGTGCCAGACTACGTACCTGCCTGTGACCTGCCGTCATGTTGACCTTACAATAATTGTGGTAGTTAAAGTGTGTCTTACAGTGAAGTTTTTAATTCATTGGTTGCATATAATGTTTCCCGTTTGTCTTCACAGGATAGCCTCGGTGGAGTGAAGGCGATGCCAATTCCAACTATCGACACGTCGCGTACACAGGTGCTCCACATCGCCACGTTCATTCACGATAATAAGTGAAAATGGGTTGTTGATTTCAAACGGCGTGTCTGTTTCCCATCGTTCTCCAGAGGCTGCCCAGTATGGAACTCCCAGACGTGACCTCCCCCCTGCCTCGTAATAACCACCAGCGGGTGGTCAAGAACTCCATCAGACTAGCCCTTAACAGGCACAGGTAACCCCAGGTAACTGCCCCCCCCTTACGACTCCCTCACGAGGCCAGAACACGGTGGTCTGATCCCAGGAACCCAACAGTGACCACCTGCCAGATCCACAATCAAGATGACTGTGGTCAAACAAGCGTGAGGCAGCAGATTTTAACATTTTTTCTAACCCCTCTAAATGGGCGACGGGCAACGACAGCCAATATAATCTGAGATCCTTCTCATCCAGTAATCTAATGTAGAAATGCGTTGGAGAAGAGGTGCTGGATCTCTTCTGTTGTTGGAGAAGAGGTGCTGGATCTCTTCTGTTGTTGTTGACACCCCCCAACACCACTTTTCCATTCTGTTTTAAATCGCCTTAACGTGTTTGTGCTTGCTACTACACACGTCTTCACGAGTGAAATGTTTCGGCAAAATTTAAAACATGGACAGTAGGTGCAGTTTATTGTACATAACTCCTCTTTAAAAAGATTCACAGACGTTTAGTCTTTCTACTGCTGTATTGTGGTTTTTATTATCTAAAATGAAAAAAAAACAAAAAAATTCTAAAATTGTCTTGTACCCCTCATGGTTTGTCAAAACAAATGTCCCCCTTGTTTTTGTAACTTCTGTATAGGTTCAACTGTTCCACTGAGGTTTTTTAATGGTTTAACTGGGACCTGAATTACGTCACATCCATGAACCTGACAGCCAATCAGATTGTGTTTATCGGACCTGAGCTCTAGAATGGGCATTCCTTATTGGCCACGTTCAGATAGTACCTCCTTGTTTTTGTCAGTGTCGTGCCTCCTGAACACATCCCTTGGGTAACCGGACCTTGTGTAATTGTCATTAACTTAGTTTGGTCACCCACTGGAATAGGGTGTTCACTGAGCACCAACCCTCCTGTGGTGTTGCAGGCTTTTGCTCCAGCCCTACCCTAGGTTCAAACCTGAGACAGCAGGACCAGGTTGTATAGAAGGGTTGGAACAAAACCCTGCTGTAGGTTACTGTATCTCCAGCCGCTCCAAGGCAGCATTCGATCCATGGAATGGGAACACTAGAACGTCTAATAGATTCTGGAACTTTCAGGGTTTATGACCTCTCTAAATGAGCAGTGGTCTATGGTGTTAATGTACAGGGACAGTATCAGACATTAATGGCTGTATGGGGAGGTCAGGGCCAGCACGTTTGTCAGGTGGTTGACGGTTGGATGTGCGTGCGTGCTGTAATTCCCTCCGTATGGGTGTTGGTCCACAGCGCCTCCCGTGGAGGTTCTTAAACAGGGTGAAGCTGGCACACTAAATGACATGCTAATCCCTACATGTTGCATTACTGCCAATGAGAGCCCTCGTCAAAGGTAGTGCACTATATAGGGAATAGAGTGTCATTTAAGAAGCCGCCTAATCAAGGAGAAGATTTGACCTCTCACCTCAGGAGGGACCTGAACTCAAGTGTTTTGGCAGCAGTGCGTTCAAAAAGGATCCGCCTCCTGCTGCGATCTGTCAGTTCAAACAGTGATATTCCTCCATTCTGCCCTGGTTAGGTGCACATATGCCTCTCCAGATGCCACCCTATTCTCTAGACAGTACAGTATAGCTCCAATAGGGGCCCTGAAAGTAGTCCCCTATATAGGGAATAGGGTGCCATTTGGGGTAGTACGCTATGTATTTAGTAGGCTTATTCTCTTCATAAATGGTTTTTTATTTATATTAGCATATTTGTACCATGTCAGTTTTATATCATACATTAACAGGTTATTTCCTGAATGGCATTTACAATTTCACCTCTTGGTTTCCTGCAAGAAAATCCTTGTTTTTTTCCCCCCAAATATTAACATCAGGTCATTTGCCTGTTTTTGTTTTGTAGGCCAATGAATTGTATTTAAAAGGGTATTTTTGTATGTTCTATATAGCACCTCCTTTAAACAAGACCATTAAATCCATAAACACCCGGATTGTCCTGTCTGCTGTTATTTCCATTTTAACATTGATACTATCTACTAAGACTACAGTGCTATACAATGATGAGGTGACCAGGATTTTTTAATTTTCAGTGACTCTTTTCTATATTTCTGCATAAAAATAACAAATGTAGCCTGGTTAACACCAGACCCTTCCCAGTTCTGACTGAGAGTGGGTCTGGGCAAGGTTCATTCACCAATCAGACACCGACGGACGCCGCTCAAATGCCTCTCGGCGCAATTGGATATATCAGACTTGCCGAATCGATATTTTTTTTTTTTTAGATATGAAGGCTTTGAGTGTTTGCTAGTTTTTTAACAAAAAGGAAACGTGCAAATCGCTTAAATCAGACGCGATAGCTGATTCGAACGAGTGATATTGCGGATGTTCCATTGCAACAGGCATCGTTGTATTTGTCTGCTTCCACCAATGACAGTATAAAGCTGCGCGATCGTCATTGTATAAAGCCCGCCTCAATGGTTGTGATTGGTGCCTCGATTTGGAAATAGTCTCTTGCCCAGACTGACTTGCAGAGCAAATCTAAATTTGACGGAAGTGGTTTTCCCACATTATGACAAATGAGGATAAGCAGTTAATATAAAGGTGAAATTAGTCAGGTGTTCTCAATCAATGGAATGACAATATAGTGTGAGTGGGCACCCTGTTGTATTAAAGAACTATTAAAGTCTATCACAAAATGCATGTGGAGGTTTACCATGGCATGAACAAAGGAGAGGTCTGGGGATCTCAGAAAGAGTTGTTGATCAGATGGGAAAATGTTACAAAACCATCTCTAAAGAGTTTGGACTCCACCAATCCACACTCAGATTGTGCACAAATGGAGGACATTGAAAACCAATGTTGCCCTCCCCAGGAGTGGTTGACATAGAACTCCAATAGCAAGGCGTGTAATAGTCTGTGAGGTCACAAAGAAACCCAGGGTAACTTCTAAGAACTGAAGGCCTCTCACATTGGCCAATGTTGATGTTCACAAGTCCACCATCAGAAGACTGAACTACATTAAACTGCACCAGGGACAGGGCGTGGGGAATAAGATCGGTACGATGCATACAGTGAAATTCACTATTTGAGGTAAGAATGAACCTATAGTATAACAAATGTGCTAATTGTGATCTTCACAGTGTAAATGTAATTTTAATCTTTACTGGAAAATTTTCATTAATGAGTAACTTAAATATAACTTCAAAAATACTGCAAAATCATCAGTGTCACTGGTTTAACTTATAGGTATGGTATGTGTGTGGGTAAAGTTTACACTTCAGTTTAAATTCATAAACTTCTGACAACATTTCTCCCAAATACAAATATTGACATTCAGAGAATTTATTTTCTAAAAGTTACAACTGATCAAATTCACAAAAAAGATGCAGGGTGGTCAGACCTCAAATACTGCAAAGAAAATAAGTTCATTTTTAAACATTACAATCCTAACGTGTTAATTTAGGAAGAGTTCAGAAATGGCTATTTAGTGGAATCATATTATTAGTAATTGCCTTTCATGTGTATTGGCATGCTCTCCACCAGTCTTTCACATTGATGTTGGATGTCTTCCAACATGCAGAAATTCAAAGTAGCTCAGCTTTGTTTGAAGGATTGTGATCATCCTTCTTCCTCTCGATCACATTCCAGAGGTTTTCAATGGGGTTGATTTACAGTTTTTCTCAATCACTTTGGCACAATCGGCGAATGACCGCTAAACTTCATCAAACTATATGACAAATTATGTAAACATGTAGTCATTTGTTCACATGTCTATAGTCATTTATAATTGCTTTGGCACAAAATGCACTGATTAAGGCTTACAGATCAAAATAGTTAGCATTCAATTGCGATTCGATCACTCTTCATTGCAAGTATATACAGGTCCTTCTAAAAAAATAGCATATTGTGATAAGTTCATTTTCCGTAATGTATTGATAAAAATTAAACTTTCATATATTTTAGATTCATTGCACACCAACTGAAAATATTTTTGCGGTTTTGAGTAATGAAACAGGCTGGGAGTTTTTAAAAGCCTCAGGAATCTTTTGCAGGTGTTTAGAGTTAATTAGTTGATTCAGATGATTAGGTTAATAGCTCGTTTAGAGACCCTTTTCATGATAACCTCATCTCAATGAATTAGCATATCATGAAAAGGGTCTCTAAACGAGCTATTAACCTAATCATCTGAATCAACTAATTAACTCTAAACACCTGCAAAAGATTCCTGAGGCTTTTAAAAACTCCCAGCCTGTTTCATTACTCAAAACCGCAAAAATATTTTCAGTTGGTGTGCAATGAATCTAAAATATATGAAAGTTTAATTTTTATCATTACATTATGGAAAATGAACTTATCACAATATGCTATTTTTTTTAGAAGGACCTGTACATGGTCATTGTGTAAATTCCCAAACACAAAAACAGTCAACAATCACAAAGTGTCATTATATACATAATAGTTTTTTTTTGCTGTCTTGGTCTAAGCAATGATAAAGGGCCCTTTTGTTTTGATGACATTGGTTTTTTAATTATTTGATTTACTTACTGTACATTTGAATTCTTCACATGAGTTAATACTTTTGATTAAGTGAACACCTTTTGGAGGTTACATAGAGTGGGGCGCCTAATGTACCACGTGGTGTGAGAATTGTACTTAGTTTCGAAAGTTGTAAGTTTGTTTCAGTAAATGTGCCATATCGATGGAGAAAAAATAAAATAAATTAGCTTCAAACTGTCCAGCATACAGTTTATAGTCTGTTTCATATAATGATCGTTATGTGGACAAAATAATTTCTGTTTAAATTCTTTATAATAATACAAAATTACAAAAAATCCTAAAACACCTGCAATTATGCCAACATGTCATTGAGCACAACATTGCTCACTTCCTCCGTACGGGGGAGCAGAGCTGATTTAGGGATATGGGCATCTGGGTCGGCACCAGGCAGGGACAAAAGTTTGCCTGCGTTGATTAAATGTCGGCTAAAAGAGGAACGAATTCTAAACACTCAGGATTCTGAAGATACTCAGTAGCTACTGTTAGCCGAGCAAAAGTACCCTATTTCACTATGGACTAAGCCACAGGTGTCAAACCGGTTCCACTGAGGGCCGAGTGTATGCAGGTTTTCGCTCTTACCTTGTACCTGACTGATTGAATAGGTTACTAATTGGTTAAGATCTCCCCTCACCTGGCAGTCTAGTTCTTAATTGGGCTCTAATTGAAAGGAAAGACCAAAAACCAGCATACACTAGGCCCTCCGTGGAACCGGTTTGACATCCCTGGACTAAGCTAACAGGTTGATTTCCACTAAACTCATTTTGAAAAATTGGGTCAATATATTGTCTGCCTTTTCTCTATCCTGTCTTTATTTTCTTTTCATTTTAGGAAACCAGATTTTTCTGTAGTAAGCTGAGACATCATTGATGCTCCAGTGGCACTACTCACGATTCTCTCTCTGTTCAAAGAACGGACGAAACCATTACAAGTGAAGGTGGGGGTTGCACAGTAGAGCTCTCTGAATCTTTAGTTTTTGTCTGATACAAGAAAATAAAATAGAATTTAACATTTCACTTTTTTTTACCTAATGTTCTAATAATCCTACCTCCCTCGGCTGTGCATGGAAGGGTTGTAAGAATGCCACTTTTCTCCGAAAAGAACATTGCTGCCTGTCTGCAGTTTGCTCGAGATCATGTCGATAAGCCAGAATGCCTTCTGAAAAACGTTTTGTTGACGGATGGGACAAAAATATAACTTTTTGGTTTAAATGAGATGTGTTCTGTTTGGCGATTTTTAAAACACCATATTCTAGCATAAGACCCTTATTCCATCTGTTAAATGAGGTGGTGGTAGTATCATGATTTGGGCCTGTTTAGCTGCATCTGGGACAGGACGGCTTGCCATCATTGATGGATCAATGAATTCTGAATTATACCATTGAGTTTTAAAGGAGAAGGACAGGAAAAGGTGGGTCATGTAGCAAGACAATGACCCTAAGCACACAAGTTGTTTTACCAAAGAATGGTTAAATGGAAAAAAAAATGTTTTGGAATGGCCAAGAAAAAGTCCTGACATTAGAGCAATTGGGAGGGGAGAAAATGGGGGGAAAAGCTCCAAGGGACACTTGAGGCCTATATGTTGTTATGCCTACCCCCTGATTTCTATTGTTCCACAACTTATTAAATTATTTTGAATTGGTTTCTATTACAAAGGGGACATTTGTGTTTAAATATACTGTGTTTAAATAATTATAAACAAATCTTAACAGGGTTTATATATATATATATATATAAGCTGTTTTGTATTCAGTTTTAAGATTGCTTAATGCATGGCTTGTAGCTATAGTTTTAGGGACTGCTTATTTAAAAACAAAAACATTGCCCCTATTTTGACCAAAGGTGTGTCTACCCATTCTATGCTAAGGGGATAATGATGTAAGTTGGTTAGATCACAGTACATCTGGGCCCTTATTTATCAAGCTTCTCAAAGTGCCATTTTAGCCTTAAGTGCTGAGAATTTAAAAAATGTACTCCTACTCTCAAACTTAAGTGTAAAAGCAAGTTATCAAATTTCTCAAAGCTAAGAATCACTCTTACTCTCTCAGCTATTTAGGACCGCTCGAGAGTTCTCTCAAGTGGTTAGGAGTTGCCAGTAGGGGCTTGTGATGGCGTAGACAGAGACGTGCGCAAATCTATTAGGAGAGGAAAAATGTTTTTTTTATTGTTTGACGCTGCTTAATTAATAAAAACGGTATTGTTTGGACAGAGCAGGCATCATCTTCGTCAGCGACTGAGTGAGGAAAGTCATTTCACCAGTGACATTTATACAGCAATTCATTTTCAGATGAATTGAAGGTGGCGATTATGCTTCGTTTGCAAAGCAATGCTGATGATTTGGCCCATCACAACCATCAATAAGCTGATTTGTAATGGAAACAATTATTGCACCTACAGCTCAATACATTGTCACGCGTTTCACTGACTTCCCAACAACAACCTGCATAATCCAACAGAAGCAAACACAATTCATGCAAATAGCCGGCTTCCCAAGAGTAGTAGGCGCAATGGATGGCACTTATATAAAGATCATTGCTACCAGGGTCAACGAGAATGTTTATAAGAATAATAAGAGTTACCACAGCATCAACGCACAAGTTGAGTTTGATGCAGACTACAACATTTTGGATGTAGTACGCAAATGGCCTGGGTCTACCCATGTTGCGCGTTATTGAATGAAAGTGGCCCGAAGCAGCTGTTTGAAAGGCACTTTCTGCCGCCGGAGGATACGCGCTCGTGGCTGCTCACCCCTTTCCATTTGCCACTGACAGAAGCCCAAATGAACTACAACAGGTAGCCTTTTTGTAAGCTATTTATTCACAATTGTTATATAGTTTATTTATAGAACACTGGATCCTAATATAGGCGATATATAATATATCCCTTCACAGGGCACATCGTATCACACGAAGTGTGGTGGAGAGGGATTGGCCAGTGGAAGCGCAGATTCCACACTCTCCACTCAGAAATTCAACTACAGCAAGCAGTGTTTCTTATTCTCTCCAGTTCGGTTATCTTCTGGAATCCATGGTGGCTTTGATTACATCATTAACTCTAGGCTATATATAGGCAGGTCAGTTAACAGCACACCTATTTAATTGAGAAATAGTGGAAAACTTGTTGGAAATCTTTTTTGATCTTTAATTTACAATGTGTATATCATAATGGATTCTCTTAAATTCTTTATTGTCAAATGTTTGTTGAATGTCAACTCCTCTAATGAATGTCACCATTGAATGTGAATTTATCTGAGAATATTCTGAAACAAGTACATCTATTCAGTGATTGGATCTTGCCTATGTCGTCATCCAAAATCCTGTTTGCTGCACAGCAAAGTTTCATGAATCAGCTCATAAATCAGAGCATAAAGTCACCAAACATCAATGTGAAAGACTGGTGGAGAGCATAAAGTCACCAAACATCAATGTGAAAGACTGGTGGAGAGCATAAAGTCACCAAACATCAATGTGAAAGACTGGTGGAGAGCATAAAGTCACCAAACATCAATGTGAAAGACTGGTGGAGAGCATACAGTCACCAAACATCAATGTGAAAGACTGGTGGAGAGCATAAAGTCACC
>JACXGM010040610.1:0-10274 GCA_016801145.1 Umbra pygmaea
CTCCGCTCTCCAAAGAGTCAGGAACCTCTTCCACCTAGGGCTGTGGCGCTCCGCTCTCCAAGAGAGTCAGGAACCTCTTCCACCTAGGGCTGTGGCACTCCGCTCTCCAAAGAGTCAGGTACCTCTTCCACCTAGGGCTGTGGCGCTCCGCTCTCCAAAGAGTCAGGAACCTCTTCCACCTAGGCCTGTGGCGCTCCGCTCTCCAAAGAGTCAGGAACCTCTTCCACTTAGGGCTGTGGCGCTCCGCTCTCCAAAGAGTCAGGAACCTCTTCCACCTAGGGCTGTGGCGCTCCGCTCTCCAAAGAGTCAGGAACCTCTTCCACCTAGGCCTGTGGCGCTCCGCTCTCCAAAGAGTCAGGAACCTCTTCCACTTAGGGCTGTGGCGCTCCGCTCTTAATAAATAACCAGTGTAATGTCACATTATATTTAAAATGAATGACAGAACTTGGCTTCCGGCAAAAGCAGAATAAATCTGAAGTGCTCCAAGTGGTGTTAGCTTGAAATGGGAATTGTCCAGTAATAAAAAAAGTGATCTGAAAAAAAAGGTTTTGTGGATTTATGGGACTAGTTAGGTACATGCAACCTTTTTAGTTATGGTTCAATCTAGTAATGTACAGTAAATGCAAACCTTATATAGATGGTTTAATCTACAACCCCAATTCAGAAATAGTTAGGATGGTATGAAAAATGCTAAAAAACAAACAAAATACTATATTTGGCAGTCTGCATGTCATAGTGGGCTAAGTTGCTGCCTTGCAGGACAAACTACATCATGATAGTCAGTAGTTATAGCCTGGCTATGGGTTCTCCGGCTTTCCCAGGACCTCCAGCACAAGGCAGTGCAAATTGGCATAGTACTGCCAGGGATTTGGGACAAATAAGGCGAATAACCTACCTTGCCATGCACTCCTTGTTTGCAGATCAGGTGCCTGTAAATTAAATTGTTGAAGCATAAATGGTGTTGGTAATCATCTGTACATGATCTGACTAATGGCTTCTGTATTGGATGAACCGTGTGCGCAGCCCTTTCCATCCCACATCAGTCCAATGAGTTGCAGAGCTGCTCATAAATCAGGGTTAGTGGAAATTGGGAGGGGAGAAAATAAATTTAATTCACCCTGTACTATATTGAAAACACATTATTCATACATTATTTGATGTTTTACTTTGTGAATTATTATTATTTTTTAAATATAAACTCATTTCAAATCTCATGACTGCAACACACTTGTGGGACAGTTTTAGTTTTTAGTTTACCACTGTGTATCACCTTTTCTTTTAATAACACTTTCAGTATTAAGTGGTTGGGCATTGCAGACACCGGTTGGTTCAGTTTAGCAAGCAGAATTTCCCCATTTATTTATTATGCATATCTTCAGCTGTGCAACTCTACGGGGCCTACATTGCCTTATTTTGTGCTTCATAATGCGCTACACCTTCTCAATCGGAGACAGGTCAGGACTGTTTACGCAACCATTTGCTTGTAACCTGGGCAGAATGTTGTTTGGCGCTGTCCTGTTTAAAAAAGCAGGGATGTCTGTAAAATATGACATCTGGATGCAAGCATATGTTGCTCCAAGTTGTTTACACATCTGTCTGTATTAATATTGCCCTTACAGATGTACAAGTTACTCATGCCATGGGCACTGGTACACCCCCATACCATGACAGATGCTGGCTTTTGTACCTGACAATGATCACAGCTCGGATGGTTCTTTTCCTCTTTGGCCCAAAGTACACAATGGCTGTTTTGTCCAAAAACTATTTGAAATTTAGACTTTTCAGACCACAAAACATGATTTCACTCTGCTACTGTCCATCTCAGATGAGACCATGTTCAAAGAAGTCGGCGGCACATCTGGACAATCTTAATTTATGGCTTCTGCTTTGCATGGTAAAGCCTTAATTTGCAACTGTGGATGCAGCGGCGAATGCTGTTGACTGACAAATGTTTACCAAAGTATTCATGAGCACATGTCAAGATATCTATTACAGACTCATGATGTTGTTCCTAAAGTGTTGGATTATTCGCTGACACATCTGTTGGCAGATTGGTGAGCCTTGACCCATCCTTGCTCTTGAAGGATTAGGTATTTTTTGGAGGCTCTTTAAATACTATCATTACACGATTGCATCCCCTGTTTCACATCACCTGTTATTAGTTCTAAATTGCCATGTCCCAACTTTTTTGGAACGTGTTGCATACATCAATTTCAAATTAAACATTTACCTTAAAAACTATGCAGTTGCAGGGGTCCACGTGGCGTAGTGGGCTAAAGTCACTGTATTGCAGGACAGTCTACGTCACGAAGGTCATGTGTTCAAGCCCGACCATGGGGTTTTCAGACTTTCGTCGGGCCCCCTGCATGAGGCAGCGTAGAATTGGCATAGCGCTGCCCAGGATTTCGGTTAAATAAGTCCGGTAAGTCTCTCCAGTGACTGCTTTTGTTCAAATCTTGTGTCTGTGAATTCAATTGCGGAAGTAAAGTCGGTGAACGTAATCATCCTGTGTATGATACGACTAAAGGCTTCAGTTTTTGGTGAAGAGTGTGAAAAGGATCGCCGGCTCAGGCAACATGTGTTTGGATGAACCATGTGTGCGCCCCTCGTCATCCCACAGATCTGTACAAGGAGTTGGTGACGAGGCAGGATTAGAGAGGGAATTGGGAGGGAAAAATCACCCAAAAACTCTTTTATTCAAAGTATATTTTATTCATATTTTCTATACTGTCCAACTTTTTTGAGAATTTAGTTTTTAATAAAAGACACTACGTGTGTAGTTTTTAGATAGGGTTGAATCAAATTAAGTTTATTGATTCCTTCATACTGAACCCTCTTTCTCTTCTTTCCAAAGTGCACTATCCTGCTCCCAGGAGTTGAGCAGAGACAGCAGGTCAATTCAGGACCCTATAATAAAAGTGACCATCAGAGAGGAGATGGCCACCATGAACTTGCCACCTTGGACTCTGCTCCCTAACAACTCCAACACTACAGACACCCCTTCCTCTCTCACCAAGACCACTGATTGTGAGCAGCTCAACATTGCCACAGAGGTCTTCCTCATCCTGGGCATCATCAGTCTGTTGGAGAACATCCTGGTCATCTGTGCCATTGTCAAGAACAAGAACCTCCACTCCCCGATGTACTTCTTTGTGTGTTCCCTGGCCATAGCCGACATGCTGGTCAGCGTCTCCAACGCCTGGGAAACCATCGTCATCTACCTGCTGACCAACCGCCAGCTGGTTATGGACGACCATTATCTCCGTCAGATGGACAACGTCTTTGACTCCTTTATTTGTATATCAGTGGTGGCTTCTATGTGCTCTCTGCTGGCAATCGCTGTAGACCGATATGTGACCATCTTCTACGCTCTGCGCTACCACAGCATCATGACGCATAGACGGGCAGCGCTCATCATCGCCGGTATCTGGACCTTCTGCACGAGCTGTGGCATAGTGTTCATAATTTATTTTGACACCACCCCTGTCATCATCTGCTTGGTTTCCATGTTCCTCGCCATGCTGGTGCTCATGGCCTCGCTGTATAGCCACATGTTCATGCTGGCGAGGTCCCACGTCAAGCGCATTGCCGCCCTGCCAGGGTACAATTCCATCCAGCAGCGGGCCAGCATGAAAGGAGCCGTCACCCTCACCATCTTGCTGGGTATCTTCATCGTCTGCTGGGCGCCGTTCTTCCTCCACCTGGTGCTGATGACTTCCTGCCCCAGGAACCTGTACTGTCGCTGCTTCATGTCCCACTTCAATATGTACCTCATCCTCATCATGTGTAACTCCGTCATTGACCCTCTGATCTACGCCTTCAGGAGTCACGAGATGAGGAAGACCTTCAAGGAGATCTTCTGCTGCTACAGCCTGAGGAATGTGTTTCAGTGTCTCCCTATGTGTTTGAAACCTGGAGTGGCATAGAACTCCTTAAGTTATTGTTCTTTTTGTATGGGATCTACATGTGGCTTATTCAATAGGATTGGATCATCAATCAGACTGGAGTACAATGCTGTCTCAACATGTGTTTTATATTTACTTTCCTAATGTCTCACGATGCCCAGCAGGGAGTCGTTACATGAGGTTGTTACAGCCTCACGATGCCCAGCAGGGAGTCTTTACATGAGGTTGTTACAGCCTCACGATGCCCAGCAGGGAGTCTTTACATGAGTTTGTTACAGCCTCACGATGACCAGCAGGGAGTCTTTACATGAGTTTGTTACAGCCTCACGATGACCAGCAGGGAGTCTTTACATGAGTTTGTTACAGCCTCACGATGCCCAGCAGGGAGTCCAACAATTGTTTTTATGGAGTACATGGACCAACATGAAAACTGTGGTTACTGACAGCAGAGATTTTTGTTACTTTTTTTATGCTCTTACAGTAGGATACTATGTGTAGTGTAGGCCTATGAGAACAAACACAGGGACAAAACAAGTTTAATTTTTCTAATGGTGAAAGTATAAGAAAACCCAATAAGAAAAATCTCTAATAACAACAGAATAAGTACTGGTAAAAGAATCCAACAGATAATGCCATGTGATTGTTAATAGATGGAGATAGTCACTCCTTAGTGAATGTTTCAGTCTAAAAGACAAAATAATGGAAAATTATACAAGTAATTATTTGCTTGTACATTATACATTTTTGTACAGATGTAGTTTGTACAGTGTATGAGGCTGCTTTAGCCAGTAGTATATGCTGGGGGCTGTGAACCCCTCTAAATGCTGTTGGCATTAATGTAATACTGGCTAAGACAGTGGCATACTGTACTTAAGATTTTTCTTCAACATCGTTCTGTAATATATTTGTGCAAACCTGCTGTTGGCAATAATAGAATATTCAAAATTAACTTTACAACAATGTTTTTGTGAAATGCATGTTCAAGCCTATTCTGCATTAATGTTCTTCAACCCAGAGTTTGTGTCCATTGAGAGCAAATGTGTTGTTATTGTCAATTGCTGGAGTACTGAAGCATGTGTTTTATAGTGCAATACACAGTTTGTTTGGCCTGGATACTTAGTGTTTACTGGGAAACATATCACCATCTACAGAGCACTGCTTCAGGGGACATGTAATACCAGGCCATGATATACGTTCATATTGTAACATGAACCATTATAAATATTTAGTTTTAGGGCTGCAACGTTACAGGTATTTGTAACCGCACCATACAGTATGGGTACTATTCGTGGTTCGCACATGAACCCTAATACATAAAACAATAACCTATAAATAAATAAATGGCTAGCTACTTTATTTCTAATGCTTCTTTAAAAACTCAGATTTATGTGAAAATATTAATATTGTGGAAAAGTTTTATTTTCCGTAATTTAATTAAAAAAGGGACACCTATATTCTCGATACATTACACATAAAGTGACATATTCAAAAATCTTTTTGGTTCAATGTTCATGATTACGGTTACAGCTCATGGAAATGAAGGACCCAGAGTCTGGAGGAAGAGGGAGAATCACAGAATCCAAGTTGCTTGAAGTCCTGTGTGAAGTTTCCACAGTCAGTGATGCTTTGGGGTGCCATGTCATCTGCTGGTGTTGGTCCACTGTGTTTTATCAAGTCCAGAGTCAATGCAGCCATCTACCACAAGGTTTTAGAGCACTTCATGCTTCCATCAGCTGACAAGCTTTACAGAGATGCTGATTTCCTTTTCCAGCAGGATTTGTCATTTGCAAAACGTCTTGTGCTGCTGTAGCCCATCTGCTTCAAGGTTCAACGTCTTGTACGTTCAGAGATGCTCTTCTGCATATCTTGGATGTAATTAGTTTTTTTAGTTATTGTTGCCATTACTGTTACCAAATAGAATATTTATTTTTATATTTTTGCTTCAGGTGTGGCCTTCCGAATGTAAATTTGTCTAAATATTTGTTCAGTTGCAGAAAATAGTTCTGATGCAGATACAGCAAACCACTTCTGTCTGGGTAATGGTTCTCAAACATGGGTACTAGGGCCCCTGGTGGTACAGTAACCAAAGAAGTTTGGGAACCGCTGGACATAAGGACATTTTCGGGATGCTTTGCTAGAAAAGTTGCAGTAATCAAGGGTGGCATTAGTTGTACCAGGTCTGATTGTCCGGGGAAAGTCAGGCTTGAAGTGCCTCAAGTGCATCAATTAGTAGTTTCTTGAAAATGCAGTCCTCTAGTTATTATTCTTCTTCTCCGGGAGAATATTCCAAGCTCAATAGCTCAGATGCCATTTGTTTGTTAATCCAACAGGCATAATAGAACATGATTTGGCTTGTAGAACTTTTGCGCAGGACTTGTTCATGTCAACACGGCATTAGATATTGGATCTCTGTTTGGGTAAGACCCCAAGCCATGCAGTCAATTATCTTATTGTTTCCCTTGAACTAGACAAGTGGTTCCAGGCTGACAATATACAGAATATTCACTATGAAGAATTGTTGACCACAGTGATGATGTACAATTCCAAAGAATGTTTTGGCTGTATTGGTTTTTATGTATTTTTTCCCTTTGTCCTACCTGAGCAGGTGTTTTCAAACTCCTCTATTTGTCATGAAGGATGAAGTAGTCAAATGGAATCACTTCACTGGCTATTATTGTGGGAATGGAACTGACATGTTGGTAACTACAAGGTCTTGTCATGAAATTACTAGTTATGTAATTTTTACCTTTAATAGTTTGCAATCTGTAAACTTTAATGATATGAAGCTAAATAACTGTGCATTCATTACATGGCAATGCTATTGCTATCCAAGTGTATCAAACCCAATGTTGTGTTATCAGTGAAATTGACTCTCCTACGGATGATTAACCTGTCCAGCTAACCACGCCTTCTGTTTGGAAGTGATGGAATACTTCACAATGGAACAGTTGCACATTTTAGGTAGAGCACCCATGGACTCTGACATTGCACCCTGGTGGGAGGACATGTTTTATGAGGAAAGCACCTGGTCATTGATGGAATCATTGTGGATGGTACAACAGCTTCTACAGGACACCAGGTACAGGACAACAGCTACAGGACACCAGCTACCACCTCACCCGGGCACAAGTGGAGGTCAACCTGGGATAGCAAAGGTCCTGAGCAGCACCTCCACAGTGGCCTCCAGATATGAATAAACCTGATGGGACTACGTCTACCAGATGTGTGTTGGCATGTGTGTTAGCTATCTCCAGATAGCTACTAGAACTCCTTTAACTTTGGTCGCCTTCACCCTCTCAATGCTGACGGGGGCCAAACTGGGGTTTTCGTTATTGGAATGATGAATGTTTTTGAGAGGTGTCTGGCTGCAGACCTCACGTGTCAGGCTGCTTCCGTTGCAGGCTCCAGTGTCAGGCTACCTCCAGTGTCAGGCCTGGAAATAACACATTTTTTGTGCGTAGTTAATTCGATGTAAGCCTTACCCAAACCCTTATGCTAACCTTAACCACTCAGAAACCTTGCTGATAATTAGTTCTAAGCCTTACCCAACCCCTTACCCTAACCTTAACCACTCAGAAACCTTGCTGTTAATTCGTTCTAAGCCTTATCCAAACCCATACCCTAACCTTAACCACTCAGAAACCTTGCTGATAATTCGTTCTAAGCCTTAACCAAACCCTTACCCTAAACTTTACCGCTCAGAAACCTTGCTGATAATTCGTTCTAAGCCTTACCCAAACCCTTACCCTATCATTGACCGCTCAGAAACCTTGCTGTTACCTCCATGTAACATGTGTTATATCTACGCTATTTACTGTTCTCACAGTAATTTCGGAAGTGGGTGTTACTTGAAGGGTCGTGACAGATACTATTGGAAAAGTTTGTTATTTCCGGTCCTGACACTGAAAGCAGCCTGACACTGGAGCCTGCAACGGAAGCAGCCTGACACTGGAGCCTGCAACGGAAGCAGCCTGACACTGGAGCCTGCAACGGAAGCAGCCTGACACTGGAGCCTGCAACGGAAGCAGCCTGACACTGGAGCCTGCAACGGAAGCAGCCTGACACTGGAGCCTGCAACGGAAGCAGCCTGACACTGGAGCCTGCAACGGAAGCAGCCTGACACGTGAGGTCTGCAGCCAGACCCTCTTGATGTGTTTTGGGGTGAATATTCATGTGATGTGATGTTCAGGGACAAGGAACTGAGCCATGGGGGGGATGGCTCCACCCGGTGGTCAGACATGAACTATTCCATGTACACTTGATTGTCTTGTTTTGTCTTTTTGTAATCACAAATCACCACAGCTGTTCCTTTGTTATTCAATCTATCTGTGTTTTTAATGTTCCCCTTTGCTTGAGAGTTTGTGTGTGATTGTAGATTTGTCCCTGTACCATGTGAGGATTAGTGCTGTCGGATTGAAAGCTGTATCACCACTATATGTGTTGTAGGTAAATATAGTTTGAATGTAACTCAGAGGTGTCAAAAGTAAAAGTACTTGCTGAGTTCACCTGTTTTGGGAATTCTCTAAATAAAACCCAAATGACCAGTTAATGGGAGTTTATTACTACCTCTTCACCAAAATTAATCTTTGTTTTACGCTTTGCATTAATTTTAATAGATCACTGATTAGTTATGAACTGTCTTTACCAGTCATTTTGGTCTCAATTAGGAACTTCCCAAAACTTGTGAACTCAGCTGCACCCAGAAAAAGTACTTTTACTTGTACTTCTGACACCTCTGATGTAAAGCCAGGCTTACATTATGTATTAGTCACTCGTGTCTATGCCACGTAATTGCATAATAGAATAAATAAATATCCGTTCACCTGGGAACAGTACCCTGCAGAACGTTACTCTATGTTTGTCATTGCTGTCATCTTAAATCAAATCATGATGACAAAGTCTCCTGCATTCTGTCCTCATTTCCACCATCAACTCTGTTACATGTAAGCTGTCGTATGGCGTCTCCACTCAATAGGGAGGCAAATTTCACCAGCCCATTCGCTTCCACAGAGGAGCAGCTACACTGGGTGGGGGGGCGAAGTCAAACACCCCCCTCTTAGAATGACACATACCAGTGGTGTGAAGAGGAACAGACCAACAACCTATTATCTACATTATTACCTGTTTAACAACCTAATATCTACATTATTACCTGTTTAACAACCTATTATCTACATTATTACCTGTTTAACAACCTAATATCTACATTATTACCTGTTTAACAACCTATTATCTACATTATTACCTGTTTAACAACCTATTATCTACATTATTACCTGTTTAACAACCTATTATCTACATTATTACCTGTTTAACAACCTATTAACATGAGTCACTGGATCAATTACATTGTTGTTTGTTGTTTTCATGAGGCTCCCATAAAGGGAGGAATCATACAATATGCTTTGATGTTGCACATGTATGTTTCACACTGTACAGGTAAATGGACTGCATTTATATTGTGCTTTTTCTGACCATCGGCCACTCAAAGATCTTTACAGAGCCTCACATTCACCCATTCATTCATTCATTCATTCATTCATACACCGACGGCGGTATCAGCCATGCAAGGCACCAGCCAGCTCGTCGAGAGCAGCTGGGGTTAGGTGTCTTGTTCATGGACACCTCAACACTTGGTCAGGGGGACCCTGAGATCAAACCACCAATCTTTGGGTGGCTAGACAACCTACTTGACCCACTGAGCCACTGTCTCCCCAGTATTTGCGGGCCAGAATACCTGAGGAGAACCATGACCAAATGTATGACTGGATGTTAATGTGGTGCAGCCTGTTCTTTTGTCTTAATTGTGTAAGCCCAAAGTCAGCAACCAAATGTCTGAGATCATTTAATAAATGAAAATGTGTCAATACCAGGTCTGTTGTTTCATTGTTTTAGCCAGAAGGGGAGTTTGACATCAAAGCACTGTAAAAAAATATTTGTTTCAATTATTTCCAGTGGTCTTGTTGCATGGCCTTTTTCTACACATGCTCTACACACACATCACATGCTATACACAGTGATGGGCAGTAGCGTCGCTACAAGTAGCGCCGTTACTAGTTTAATTACATTTCTCAGTAGCGTGGTCATAGCTTTACTGTTTTATGAATCAAATAGCTTTACAGTAGTGAAGCTATTTTATTTATCAAGTAGTGCGGTAGCGTCCACGCAAGCTACATTTTCACGAGTATTTCTGAAGCTCAACTCTGAAATACAACCGCTAAGGATGTTAAAGATCAGTAAGTACTCACGCCACCGCCATACAGCCTGTATGTGTAGCCGAATAGTGATGTGCGAATCCTAAACGATTCGTTTTTTTTAACGAGTCTTTTCAGTGAAATGGGTGTACTGAATCACTGCTCTAAAAGACTT
>JACXGM010040611.1:0-10273 GCA_016801145.1 Umbra pygmaea
GTGTGTGTGTGTGTGTGTGTGTGTGTGTGTGTGTGTGTGTGTGTGTGTGTGTGTGTGTGTGTGTGTGTGTGTGTGTGTGTGTGTGTGTGTGTGTGTGTGTGTGTGTGTGTGTGTGTGTGTGTGTGTGTGTGTGTGTGTGTGTGTGTGTGTGTGTGTGTGTGTGTGTGTGTGAGAGACTGAGTGCGTGGATGAACTCATCTGCCTTTACAAACTCAGCTCTCCAATCCTGACAAGTGGTAAAATAATAATGAGAACATTTGTTGCTTCTGAGATGGGAATCAGAGAGAGACCAACACAAACGGAATAAAAACAGGAAATACGAAGAGAAAGTTGAGAGGGGGTAAGGAAGCAGGGAAGACAGCAGAGAAGTACATCAGACTAAGATAAAGCGGCAGAAGAAAAAAGGGGGCCTGTGGATGTTGACACTGGGGAATAGGGTTTTTGGTAAAATACACTTCCAGTATGGTGGGGGAAGTGCAGAGTGTATGTTGGGTAAAAAAAAGAGACATGTTTCGGTAATTAGGGTGGACAGAGTGAGTTCTTCTATAAGAGACGTAATTATTTGTGTAAGAGAGCAGGTAAAAATGGCAAAAATGTGAAGTAGAGTTTCCTGAATGGACTTTGACACGCTGTTTCCTGGCAGTATAAAGCCAGAGCATGCCTGCTATTGTGAGACTGCATTCAGCTACATATTGGTTATCGATACATTTAACTGCATTGCCTCTTTCTCTCTCTGTCTGTCTCTCACTGGGATGAAGTAATGTGAATGTACTGAGGACGAGCATGTGTCCACCTATAGAGCAAAGCCTTAAGGACCCTTAGATACAGTAGATGTCTGAGGGGTGCCAGAATATTTAGAGTGAATTGCGGTCAACCTCTGCGGCCAGTCAGCATTAGGGTTTCAGGATTTGACCAAAAGGAACTGGTGTCACAGAATCTGGCCTTGGCGGACCGAAACACCAAACCCAAAGTGTTCTGTTGTTTTAGGTAATGTGTGGCAGGGCCGGCCCCAGGCATAAGCGAACTAAGCGACTGCTTGGGGCCCTGTGGCCACCAGGGGGCCCCCAATCGAGTGCACAGGTGACTTTGCATAGTGGGAGGGGGCCCCCAAATCAAATTCTGCTTAGGGCCCCCAAAAGGCTTGGGCCGGCACTGATCTGTAATATGTAAAGAGTTGAAAAGCAAACCACCCTTTCTTCCAAAAACTAGAGCAGCATTCACCTGCATGATTTCCGCTGTTCCCTCTTTTCCCCAGGTCACAGTGGCCATCAAGATACAGCTGCATTTATTGTTGTTAACATGGCGCATAAACAGCAGGTAGCCATGATGAAAGACGGGTCTGATAGCTACAGTGAAGGCCAGCCCCTGTTCCTGACTCAGTATGCTGAATTCAAACGTTGATGTTTGGCTTGTAAACCATCCACCTGAAGTACAATGGAAGCTATTCAAAAATCCTAATAACCTTAGACGTTATTGAGCCCTCCGTATTTTTTGGTGTGTGTGTGTGTGTGTGTCTACGCATGCGTGTGTGTGGGTGTGTGCTTGTTATGTGAGCAAAGGTGTGTTTGTTATGTCAGCCTACACTGTTATGTCCCTTCATGAAATCATACAACACTAGTTTCATGGACTAGAACCTGCTTTGAGAGAAAATGTATCACCTTAATAACTGAGTGATTAAATCTTTTTTGACCAGACTTGTAACAAGGCTTCTTTGAGCAAACCATGTGTCTCTTCTCTACCTTAACTTGATATGACTGTATGCATTTTATTGAGATAAGGTCTCTGTTCCTCACCTAAGAAAATGTTCTCTCCACTTGCTTGATTTCTAGGCATGATTGAGCTAATGTGCTGTGTTAGTCCTTGTCGGATTTAGTATTCGTTAGTTTTGCTTGAAAGCAAAAGGTAATAAAAACTTTAGAATTATCAGGAATTCATCATAAAATATGAATTAGGATGGAAGGATATTGTGTAAAATTTAACCAGCTGTGTAAGCACTATAAAAGGCGTTCAATATACGTTGAAAAGACAGATTTCAAATGATCGTGCTCCGTAAATTACCTAATTGTATTTCATGTGTTTTCGATATGAAGTGATTGTTGTTTTCAGTTTTGGGCCTTAGCTTTGGTCCTTTTTTTGTGTATGCAACACATTATTATTGTTTTTAATATTGTTATGGTAATTATTTCCCTATTGTTGTGTGCCCGACCATCCTTCCATACTAATCGGCTGAATCTAACTGGCTTAAGGTTGTAATTGTGTGTTCGCCACACGCCTGTCTACACTCTGTCTGAATAATTTAACGACGACACACTTACTTTCAAGGATTTATGTTGATGGAACCTGAGAGCCTCGCGCACTATTCACCCATGATCTACAGAATCTCCGATGTAGTAGGGGCAGCGGAGTGTGTCATGCATTTTTTAAGTTTGTGTAGTATGGGGCTACGAATGACAAGCTGAACTTAAATGAAAGTTAGGACGCTTAATGGTATTGAGTGATCGATCGTATGTGCATATCAAATGATAGCATATCAAATTATATGCATTTGCATTTAAATAGACTACGTTTAATTTTATTTGAGATAGCAATTCTTGGTTTTACAAGATTAACAAATATTAATAAATGTTGCCTATGTATCATATATTATTATTATGCTAATATACATTATTATTATTATTATTATAGTATTACGTTTTTTGCGTTAGTACTACTCTTATTATAATATGGTTAATCTATTCTGGTTAGTTATGCTGGTTTATGTGAAATGATATACTTTAATCTACTCAACAGGTCAGCTATACATTACAATAAAGAAATACGACAACGTTACTTTTATTCGTAGCATGCTGCACTTTTCATTCAAGTTTCATCTTGGTACAAAAATCATGCAGCATCAGATGCTTTTGTGCAAAAACAGTAGTCCAAATATCACCTTTTACTGTACAGACCAAGTCGCGTGCATGCTGGACCGGACAATAACACACTCGGTAAAGCACTGATGGGATTCGATAAACGTGCAAGATCCTGCAGCACCTTGAGCTTGCTGGCCCAACATGCGAAGAGAAACTGGACCAAGAAAAATACATTTTAAGAAAACTAATTTATACTGTCATAACTAAAATCGAATAAACTTACAGTTTCATGCGTATGACCTTACGGTGCTGAGGAGTTTGTTTTTGTTACTTAAAACATTCATCAAAATATCCACTTTTGCCAATTTGAAGAAACAACGTGTAAACATTTTTATCACAAGAGAGCATACTTTGTTTAACTTGGCAGTCAAAAACATAACCATGTTCAACAGCCATATGCATTAATGCATTTGTTCTTTGTTAACTTTTGATGAGACGGATTGGCGTCGTTGTTGGCAAACATTTTCTTAAAGAAATCAAAAGCTTTGCATATCTTCATTCCGCCCCAGAAACAGAGCGCGTTGGACATGTGCTTGGTGAGGCGACAGGTCCGTGGCGCGCGGCTACACGCCCCACTCCATCCCTGAGCCGGGGATTAGCTGAGTCCAATCATCACCGCCTCAACGTCTTTGGAAGGTCGTCTTTCCTTCACCAGAAAGTTGATCATACTTTCTGATTTGATCATGAGGTTGCAGCCGAGAAAAAAGATGCCGAACATAACGGTGAGCGACAGTACGCACAGGACGGCAATCTGTACTACACGACTGATGAAGAGTTTCCGCTCGTCGGGAGGTAGCACCAGCGAGCCGCCATCACTGGTAGCCACGTCGGTCCCATTGCAACAGTTTACAAGAGTACCGGCGAGGACTTGGCTCCTGTTGAATAGTTCGACGAAGGAGCTGTTCATGTCTCCGTGGTTGTCAATCTGGCAGCACTATGGGAGGATGCAAAGCGCACAGTTCCAAACACACTCTCAAGGCTAAATCCTTGATTGCAATTGCACTTTGCGTCATGTGCCTAAAAAAATCTCAAATTTGAAGTAGAAAATCTAATAGGAAATTAAAAATGTTTATTGGTTATATTGACAATGCAGTAGAGAGCACAGCCAAAAGCTAAATGTTGGTGCGTATCAGCGGTGAGAAATTATCAAAAGATAACCAGATACCATCCTCAGCACCATCACACCTGCGAGTCAAAGTAGTAAACTGTGAACAACTTCTACTTAGCACGAACCTCACAAGTTGGTCCCCACATCTCGGAGAAGGCGTACATCATTCTGTGAAACTGCCCTGCATGCGCACGCACCTGAGCTCGAGTGTGTGCCTTCTTCCAAAGTCTCTCGTGCGTTTCAACGATGATCATTTCCCCTTGGAACACACCATCAGTCTTCACCGGGGGAGGGCGGTGGTTGGGTGCGGACAGTGGCTAAAATATTGAACAAATTACGCAGCCTTCATCAATTGCCTGTGATTGTGACAGTAGGAATGTTACGAAATATAAGCAGTGGCACAGGGATTGGTTATGGTCTGTCAACTTACCATAACTAAAAAAACTTTCTTTAAGTATGTTTCAGATGGATGTATAATATGGCAATGACTAGAGCAACACTCCAATCAAGCTATATGCGGTATTTCTCTTTGAAGCAGAACTGTTTTAATATTGAATCCATAATAAAGCCGGAGTTACGAGAAATAACTCGATGTACCGTTCAGTACAGCAATCACCCTCTCAGCAAAACGTATTTCCGACAGTTAAACCCAGCCGTCAGTACAGTACGAGGGAGACATTAGTGACTAGAATTTACATGAGAGAAAAATAATACAGTATATTTAATAAAATAAATATCTGTGCAAACATTTACAGAACATCTATTTCCGTTGGTCCTCTTGACACTCTCTGGGTGTGTAGCCTATATACAGTATTATTTTACCTGACATTTAATCTACAGGGAGATTTAATCTACAGGGAACAGCCGCTCTCTGTTTTTATAAAAATGCTTTATTCATACATTATTTTATCGCTCAAGTGCATTGCAAAGCTAATTCAGCTTCAAAGCCCCCTTGGACAAACCCTAAGATGTGTACAGTACTATGTCACAAGGTGGAACTTTAGGATCGATCAGTCATTTAATCACATTTTATATCAAATAACAAACATTGTGTATGTGCTGCAATACAACAATACTTTTTCAATTTACAAATGTATTCACCCATAATGCATTATTTAGAGGAGGAGTCTTAGATGGGCATAGTCAAGTAAATGTATTCTCTGAAATGCTTTCAGAATTCTGAAACAGCCACTTTACCCAACTTGGCCTTCTCATTAGTGAAACTGTTCTAAAAAGTTCAATTTGGTAAAATATCTCGTTTGTTTTAGAATGAAATAATAATAAATTTACATATTTTTATTTCCATTTTAATAAAATAATGATCTTAGCATATTTATAGTTTCTGTCCAATGATAATACATTCTCACAAGAAACCAATCAGAAAAATGACACAACAGGCCTAGGGGTATTACTTCACAGTCTCCAGAGCTAGAGATATGGCAATTGAAACTCTAACTTTATTAGTTCCAGAATATTTACATAAAAAACATGAATCTATGTGGCTTGTCTACAGTCTGTAACCCCTCTAGCAGAGAATACTTCATATTCTCTCATGTCTCATATTTACACACATTTATTACTTTCTGCTCAATGCCAAATTCCTCTTGTACTCCTATAACACAAAGTAACACTGTAATCTTGAGTGAGCCCAGTTATTTTCTCCCTCAGATTTGGTGATACCGGCTGAATAAAAATGTGGAGGTTAACTCTCAGTTCCTTTCAGAAACAATTTATATGAATATTTAAAACCCCAAATCCGTTTTTTCTTTTAAACTAACAGGTGTTTAATAGCAAAAATGACACTTTTCTTTGACACTAACAGGTGTTTATAATATTTAAAAGCCAAAATCAATATTTTCTTTGTAACTAACCAGCATTTATTTGAAAGCCCAAATCAACATTTTATTTGAAACAAATAGTTGTTGGTAATGTGTAAAACTCAAAATCTAAACTTTCTTTGAATTCAACAGCTGTTTGTAATGTTTACAATCCAAAATAAAAAACGTATTTGGAATTAAAGTGTTGGTATACAGCAAATTTTCCAGTTTAGATTTTCTAGTGTTAACTATAGTGTCAACTGAGGTGTTAAATTAACACTTGTGAGTATTAAATCAACACACCCTTGTGTAACAGAACCACAGTGCTGGTGGTAAAAAAAGAGTGTTAGTTGTCAGTGTTACGTTAACATTCACAAGTGTTAGGCAAAACCATAAAAAACTCCCAGAATGCTTTGCTGCATGTTTTATTGTTTAGAATAGTTTGTTTTATTATACAACGCCAATTCTAAAAGTTGGGACAGTATGGAAAATGCAAAAAAAATTACAAATAGTCATTTGAAAATCACCCTGTACTATATTGAAAACACACAGCAAAATCACAAGTGTTAAATCAACTCTGAGAGTGTTAAAGTAACACACTCAGTGTTCTATATAAACACTGAGAGTTGATTTAACACTGGTGTTTTTGCTGTGCACATTATTTACACATTATGTGATGATTTACTTTGTGAATTAAATCATTTTTATACACTGATTTCTAATCTGATGACTGCAACACACTGCAAAATAGTTAGCAGAGTTCCACTGTTTGTCACTGTGTACATCATCTTTTCTTATAATTACACTTATTAAGTGTTTGATCACTGAAGACACCAGTTGGATTAGTTTAGCAAGTGGAATTTTCCCCCATTCATCCATTATACATGTCCTTAGCTGCGCAACTGTAAGTGGCCTACTTTGCTTTATTTTGCGCTTTATAATTTCCACACATTCTTAATCAGGGTTACACTTTATTTGGAGAGTCTGACATTGCATCTGTATGTGCTGTACAGATAGTTTGTTGATGATATGACTATCAACAAACTATCAACAAACCATCTGTTGATAAGCAACTAATTGTGTAGTTTAAGGGTAGGGGTAAGTTTAGAATATGTTTTAGGGTAATGGTTAAGGTTAGGGTTAACATAAGGGGAATGGTTAAGGTTAGGATTAGGGTTAGGGTTAGTAGTTAGTTTGTTAAAATGTTGTTGACAGTCTGCAGATAATATGTAGAGCATCTAGAGATGGACTCTCAAAATAAAGTGTTACCTTAATCAGAGACAGGTCAGGACTTTAGGCAGGCAATGCTAGCTCCCACACTCTCTGCTTATGCAACCATGCGTTTGTAATCGGGACAGAATGTGATTAGGAAAATGCAGGGATGTCCCTGGAAAAAACAACGACTTGATGGCCTCATACGTTTCTTCAAAATGTGTACATATCTTTCTCGGGAAGCGGCGACCCATACCATAGGGACCAGATCAAAATTATCTACCAAGTAAGTACACTAGACAAGTTGTTTTACATCGGTGCGATTATTTGATATATTGAGCAAATTGTGTTTGGTTCAACTGGTCGAGACTGTTTTGCCAAGATGGCGCCTGTATAGCGTACAGTCTTTTAAACTATATTTGTTATAAACTGTCTGTACACTTACAACCTTCTCAATGCTTCAGTTTGCATGTAGTGACCCTCATTATGCTACCATGTAAGTGTGGCGCTATTTGGAGTGTTATAAAACAGCAATTTATTTTGACTTCAACTATGCCATCACAACTAGCATTGTAAGGTAATTATCATTTCCCAATAAAACTGCCCGTATCGATTAGCATGTCAACATATCCCTAAGAATGGTCAACTTGTTAACCATGTGTTATTGACTCCTAGGTTCATTTTGCGCCGGAGTTGTCCTTTAAAGCTAGTTTTGAATGACTAGTCTATCTGCTACTGTAGGTCTGCTGTTAGCTGGCAGCTCATTTGGCTTCAATACACAGAAAGCTATAAAGAAACATTGACAAACGTACTGGTACTCTTCTAATTATTACAGTGGGCATCTACTTAATGCAACTTGTGATATAGGATCTCCTAATATAGATATCAACATAATCAAAGCTGTTACAGGATTTTCATTCATGATTTCAGCCTTAACTGTCTGTGTGGGGTTTTGGTTTGCCACGTTCAGATTTGTGTGTCCGCGAGCAGCACAACAACAATTTGTGATGTTGGATTGGAACTCAGTCGGAATGGCTGCCTTGATCGCTGCCTTGATCGCTGATCACTGCCTTCTGCTAGGAAATAAATAAATAACCTCTGGAAATTATAAAGCTTCTCTAAAGACCTAGAAATTTCACAATCATTCTTTTTTACGAAAAGAAAAATTATTATGACTAATGACTTATTGAGGGTCCCTTATGACTCATGGGGGGTCCCTAATGACTTATGGAGGGTCCCAATGACTTATTGAGGGTCCATAATGACTTGTGGGGGGTCCTTAATGACATATGGAGGGTCCATAATGACTTATGTGGGGTCCCTAATGACTTATGGGGGGTCCCTTAAGACTTTTGGGTGGTCCCTAATGACTTATGTGTGGTCCCTTATGACTTATGGAGGGTCCCTAATTCCTTATGGGGAGTCCCTAATGACTTATGGGGGGTCAAGACCTCCTAGACCTCCCTTATTTTGAACCCTGTTTATGACGGTTTTTAAGACAGTATCATCTGAGGTATCGAAGATCACGTGCATTCAGAAGTGGTTTTTGGCCTTGCCCCTTACGCACTGAGAATTCACTAGATTCCTTGACACTTCTAAAAAAAAAAATGATGCAGTTGATTAGGTAAACCATCAATTATCTTGTCTTCATACATTTTTTGCTTAAATACAAATCAAAGTACATTTACAAATTGATCCTGTTTTTTATTAGCATTTTCCATACTGTGCCAACTTTTTTGGAATTGGGGTTGTACAGTATATTCTGCTTCTTACCAAATACAAATTATAAGTGGTTTTATTGATTGCAACCATTACTGAGATTAGTGTTCCCATCTATGTAGTTTATCTAGTCTTGTTCAGTGTGTAAGTACTTCACCATTGCAGTTGTATTGAATGCAGGTTCTGGGTGATAGAATATTACAACTGTTGGATATCCTTTCAGTTGGAATTCAATTTGTAAGCTCAAGTCAAAATCTTACACTGACTGTCATAGTGGTACAAGAACTGTAAAAACACACTCAAGCTTGATATCTGTCACATTTACTTACGAAGGCACACTGGGATATATGCAAATGTCACAAATTAGAAATGTGAATAATACAATTTTAGTGTTATAAATACATGCTCGTGTGTCATGAAACAATACTGTGTGTGTCAAAATTCATATTCTATTGAAGAGTTAAAACATGAACACTATCCTCACTGTAGGAAACAAATCTCATCACAGGGAACGCAAGCTAGTTGAACACAGTAGCATTACCCCCTTCAAAGCCATTCAAACCTGCTTTTTTTAGGTTTCTCAGCCATCATTCTCTTATTTAGGCCTGCTCTTCATGAAACCTAAATGGCACATGGCGAACAGTATCTTAACATATTTCCTCCTTCAGGGAATAGTTATTAAAGTCGTAATTCTAGGTTCCATTTTGTTCCATCTACAAACAACAATGGGTGACACTTGGAAACTTACCCAAGGAAAATCTTTCAATATGGCCTACATAACTTAAGCTACAGTACCTATTTATTAAATTTTAGATTTATTAAAATCCTACAATATGGCCTACATAACTTAAGCTACAGAACTATTTAATAAATTTGAGATTTATTAAAATCATTCAATATGGACTACATAACTTAAGCTACAGTACTTATTTATTACATTTTAGATTTATTAAAATCTTTCAATATGGCCTACATAAATTAAGCTACAGTACCTATTTATTAAACTTTAGATTTATTAAAATATTTCAATATGGCTTACATAACTTAAGCTACAGAACTATTTAATACATTTTAGATTTATTAAAATATTTAAATATGGCCTACATAATTTAAGCTACAGTACCTATTTATTAAATTTTAGATTTATTAAAATCATTCAATATGGACTACATAACTTAAGCTACAGTACCTATTTATACAATTTTAGATTTATTAAAATATTTCAATATGGCCTACATAACTTAAGCTACAGAACTATTTAATAAATTTTAGATGTATTAAAATCTTTCAATATGGTCTACATAAATTAAGCTACAGTACCTATTTATTAAACTTTAGATTTATTAAAATATTTCAATATGGCCTAAATAACTTAAGCTACAGTACCTATTTGTTAAACTTTTGATTATTAAAATCTTTCAATATGGCCTACATAACTTAAGCTACAGTACCTATTTATAAAATTTTAGATTTATTAAAATCTTTCAATATGGCCTACATAACTT
>JACXGM010040612.1:0-10260 GCA_016801145.1 Umbra pygmaea
ATATGGACAGCGGTATGGACCGCACATATAGTGTTTAGTATTTCCTATATTTGTGTTGATACATACACTCACCTAAAGGATTATTAGGAACACCATACTAATACTGTGTTTTACACCCTTTTGCCTTCAGAACTGCCTTAATTCTACGTGGCATTGATTCAACAAGGTGCTGAAAGCATTCTTTAGAAATGTTGGCCCATATTGATAGGATAGCATCTTGCAGTTGATGAACATTTGTGAGATGCACATCCAGGGCACGAAGCTCCCATTCCACCCCATCCCAAAGATGCTCTATTGGGTTGAGATCTAGTGACTGTGGGGGCCATTGTAGTACAGTGAACTCCTTGTCATGTTTTTAAGAAACCAATTTGAAATGATTCAAGCTTTGTGACATGGTGCATTATCCTGCTGGAAGTAGCCGTCAGAGGATGGGTACATGGTGGCCATAAAGCGATGGACATGGTCAGAAACAATGCTCAGGTAGGCCGTGGCATTTAAACGATGCCCAATTGGCACTAAGGGGCCTAAAGTGTGCCAAGAAAACATCCCCCAAACCATTACACCACCACCACCAGCCTGCACAGTTGTAACAAAGCATGATGGATCCATGTTCTCATTCTGTTAACGCCAAATTCTGACTCTCAACAGAAACCATCTGAATGTCTCAACAGAAATCGAGACTCATCAGACCAGGCAACATTATTCCAGTCTTCAACTGTCCAATTTTAGTGTGCTCTTGCAAATTGTAGCCTCTTTTTCCTATTTGTAGTGGAGATGAGTGGTACCCGGTGGGGTCTTCTGCTGTTGTAGCCCATCCACCTAAAGGTTGTGCGTGTTGTGGCTTCACAAATGCTTTGCTGCATACCTCGGTTGTAGCGAGTGGTTATTTCAGTCAAAGTTGCCCTTCTATCAGCTTGAAGCAGTCGGCCCATTCTCCTCTGACCTCTAGCATCAACAAGGCATTTACACCCACAGGACTGCTGCATACTGGATGTTTTTCCCTTTTCACACCATTCTTTGTTAACCCTAGAAATGGTTGTGCGTGGAAATCCCAGTAACTGAGCAGATTGTGAAATACTCAGACCGGCCCGTCTGGCACCAACAACCATGCCATGCTCAAAATTGCTTAAATTACCTTTCTTTCCCAGTCTGACATTCAGTTTGGAGTTCAGGAGATTGTCTTGAACAGAACTACACCCCTAAAAGCATTGAAGCAACTGCCATGTGATTGGTTGAGAAGATCATTTCATTAAGGAGAAATTGACCGGGTGTTCCTAATAATCCTTTAGGTGAGTGTATATATTCTATATTCATTCAGTGCTATGCATGGTGTTTGTGTTTCTCCTTTTTAGTATTGTGTCAATGGCCCTTTAGGGGTTAGCCACGCCTCTCCCTAGTTGGGTTGCTGGGAAATAGAGTTTAGGTTGGGTAAAGCTGGTATTGAGTAGACAGGTTTGATTAAGGATTATGAACAGCCTAGTCCTGTTAGTGAGATCCGAGTTCTGTATATATGCAACCCAAACTAGGGAAAGGTGTAGATCATTGAATGTATATGCAGGTTGCTGTAGTCACATACGTGAGTGGTTGTGGCCTTTTTTCCTATTTATATTCGCTACCCTGAGCGTCATCAGGAATATTGTTTATGTCGTGTTTGCGTCACGTTGTCTGATGAAGATGTCCGGTAGCTACAAACAAGTGAGTTGCTATAAGTGTTAGCTCTGAATGTTTAGGCGTTCGCTCTGTACCTAGATCTTATCCTGTGTCCACCATCGAGTTCCCGTCTAAAGGGTAAAAACGCTGGTAGTCTGGTAGACAATGAAGGCACCGATCTGCTCACGGTGGCTCTCGTTGCGTACGCATGTACCAGTACAGGGAAATAACAACAAACATGTCAGATTATTTCCATACGTCAGACCTTCAAGTTGCCCTAGCAGCTCGGATAAACATACAAGAGTATTTTTAGCAGTTGTACGAAATACAAATTTGTCAGCTTTTGTTGTTCGCTTCACCATGTTGTGTTTTGGTTTCGCGGGAGAGAAGTAGAACAAAGGCTGTATGCAGGCGTGCAGACTTGGTGGTGTTGTGTGGCAGTGCTTCACACTATCACCTAGCCGGCTGGAGTGCATACTACATTGAATTTTACAAACCTTTGCATCACCAAATGCATGCAGATTTCCCCCCCAAAACGCTTGTCTAAACGCTGAATAAAAAGTGATAATGTAACGCCACTTTTCCATTTTCTCTTCAGATCGTTTCCATGTAAACATAGCCATAGGTTTACAACTGAGCCCTGTGTTATAGAACATATATGAAAAGAAGTCAAATTTACCAATAAAACATAATGTATCAAGAATCAATTATTATTATTTTTTTCCCAGTTTTTCTCCCCTCCCAATTCCCACTAACTCGGCGCTGTCTGCAGCTCTGCAACTCCTTGGACAGATCTGTAGGATGGTGAGGGGCGCTCACATGGTTCATCTTACCATATGTAGCAGAGTCACCGATTCTTTTCACACTGCAAATCCAAAAGGGAATCCTTTAGTCAGATCATGCATGGGATGATTACGCTAAACAACTATACTTCTGTGATTTAATTTACAGGCGCCTGATCTGCACACAAGGAGTTGCTGGAGAACAATGTGACAAGGTAGATAATTTGGCTTATCTATTACAAATCCTGGGCAGCGCTATTCCAATTTGCGCTACCTTGTGCAGGAGGTCTGTGGAAAGCCAGAGCACCCATAGTAATGCTGGAACCACTGACTATCATGACATAGTTTGTCCTGTGTTTCAAGATTTTTAATTCCTTACAAGGCCTGAGTTGAGGTGCTTAGTAGACAAAAGCAGTTCTACCTAACACTGAATGAGCTTGCAGTATATTTAGGGTGTAAAAGATACGATTCTAGACTTTGAGATATATCTTTGAGGTAAAATCTGTAGTTCGGATTCTTCTGAAATTTCAGCATTACAACCGTATACAAACATCAACCAATGTCTGGCCCTTCTGGGAATCAGAGTCCCAGTAATCTGCAGTGTATAAAAGTACAATTATTTGTGTAAAGGTTAGCACTAGTAACAAAATTTGTGTAAAGGTTAGCACCAGTAACAAAACAAGCTTCATGATAAACTGCATCCTAAGGTTTTAATACTGACATTGATGCATATAAAGCTCTGAATAGAATTAAGAGAACACAGCATTTTTTTTATTCAGTCAACCCCATTGAAACCTCTGGAAAGTTATCAAGAGGAAGATGGATGGTCTCAAGCCATCAATCAAAGCCAAGCTGCTTGAATGTTTGCAGCAGGAGTGGCATAAATTCACCCAACATCAATGTGAAAGACTGGTAGAGAGTATGCCAAGATGCATGCAAGCCAATTATTATTATTGTACAATTATCATTTTTTCACCAAATCTTGACTTCTGAAGTTTCAACACATTCTCATGGTAACTGTATGTAATGGAAATTTTGCTGTATTATGTAGGCAGATTAACGATATGGCCAATTAAAATGTGAGGTGAACTGACTTTTTTACATTTCGTAAACTTACAAGGCATACATTTTCCTGCCTCTGGAAATGTCACGTGGACTAATGTTTTTTTACGATTTTGTATGTATTGCCATGAAGACAGCCTGGAACTTTTCACGAGTTATCACATTAGTATTGTGTTGTTTAAAAAGGTATATGAATTGATCTCTGAATGACAATATTTTTATTTGGAATTTGGTTAGTAGTTTATGGAATAAGTTTATGGAATAAACCAAAAGATGCTCACTTAAACATATACTTATCAATAGAAAACCAGAGCTACTGATAATTTTGCAGTGGTCTCTTGATTATTTCCAGAGCGCCATATATGGTATGTCTACCGAGGTGGACAAATCAGCACCTCTGTGACCAGGTCTCAGCAATCACTTCAAACCTCTGGAATTTATGGCAAGGCCAAAGGACAAAGATGCATCATTTGAAATCCTTGACTCCTGAGCAGTATAACATATTTCACCCAGTTTCCTTTATCTGGACAGTTTTACTTGTGCAGAACGTCTGCTCCTAACTGTTCAACATTTTGGGGGATCCATAATTGTAGAGGAAGCCATCTCATGGGAGTCTTGATGTCCAAAGATTACTCATATGTTGAAAAAACTGTTCCGTCATGATTAAATATTCCAATAATGTTTCAATATTTCAGGATGAAAATGCCGCAATACATATTGCTAAATAATTTCAAGTGCAAAACAGATTTCTACCTCCTTCTTTCCTTAAAAGAACTGTTGTATTTTTCTTCTTGAAGAATGGTGCAGTATCCCACTACACACAGTTCAGGACTTTGTATGACAGCATTTATAGAAGGATTTGAGCTGTTCTGAAAGCAATCATCAACTATTTTCCTCAGTAGTTCTTTGACACTAATACATTTAGAAGTGTCATGCACCTATTTTTTTAAGGGGCCACAGTATGCACAACACAAGCAAACGTGCCCACAAATATAGATATTAAAAGGAAAATCCACTTGGCTCAAAAATCTGAGGGGGCACGTGCCTCTCAGTTTCAATGGGCATGACACCTCTGGAGGGAGCACATTGTAAAAGCAAATAGCACTCTTTCCAGACAGCATAAATTTAATAAACCGGTGCACCAGTGCTTCTCTAATGATGCTACAAATATTCAATATTTACCGAATCAATCTGGTCAATCCCTGACTTTCTTTTCTCTTACTACTCCATCTTCTGTCTGAGTTAATTCAACCCTTCATCTTGTCAATTATTATTATTATTTTTGTAAACAATGCTAACCATAACAATGCTTACAGGTGCTGAAAAGGAGGGTTTGGCCGATAGTCAAACCTCAGGTTGAAGATGCGTATTCTGTCCTGGTCGTGGAAAAAGGATCAGATCTTCACTCTTGCCAGGATCCTGGAGGGGTCCTGGGAGTATGCCCATCTGGTCTACATGTGATCTGGAGAAAGGCGTATGACTGGGTCCCCCGGGGGATACTGTGGGAGGTGCTGCAGGAGTATGGGCTAAGGGGGTCCCTTCTTAGGGCCATCCAATCTCTGTATGACCAAAAGAAGAGCTGCATCTGGGTTGCAGCCAAGTGTGAAGCAGCTGGGATGAGGATCAGCACCTCTAAATCGAAGGCCATTGTTCTCAGAAGGAACACGATGGAGTGCCTACTCCAGGTAGGGAATGCGTCCTTACCCCAAGTGAAGGAGTTCAAATACTTTGGAGCCTTGTTCACAAGTGAGTAGACAATGGAGCGGGAGATTGGTCGGAGAATTGGCGCAGTGGGGGCAGTAATACACTCAATTTATCACACCATTTTGATTAAAATAGAGCTGAGCCAGAAGGCAAAGCTCTCGATCTACCGGTCAGTTTTCATTCCTACCGTCAACTATGGTCACGAAGGGTGGGTCATGACTGAAAGAACGAGATCCAGGGTACAAGCGGCCGAAATGTGTTTCCTCAGGAGGGTGGCTCGCATCGCCCTTAGAGGAAGGTTGAGAAGCTCAGTCATCCATGAGGAGCTCAGAGAAGAGCTGCTGCTCCTTTGCATCGAAAGGAGCCAGTTGAGGTGGTTCGGGCATCTGGTAAGGATGCCCCCTGGGCGCCACCCTAGGGAGGTGTTCCAGGCACATCCAGCTGGGAGGAGGCCTAGAGGAAGACCCAGGAATTGGTGGCGGGATTATATCTCCAACCTGGCCTGGGAACGCCTCGGGATCCCCCATTCGGAGCTGGTTAATGTGGCTCGGGAAGAGGAAGTTTGGGGTCCCCTGCTGGAGCTGTTGCCCCCACGACCCGACCCCAGATAAGCGGACAAAGATGGATGGATGCTAACCAAAAACCATGTAAACAGTTTGTCCTTTATTATGATGTAGGTAATGACAACAATATATGAGCATAGGCATTACAACTAGCATACTTTGTTAAAACTTACGTCTGCTTCTCCCACCTCATGTGAGCCTTCAAAATATTGGTTAGCTTCTTTGCTTTTTTTAAACAATAAAACCATCTTCAGTAGTTACTTCTTCATAGAAATTCTCAGTTCTCTTACAAGAGCCAGGTTTCTATATCATTATTCTAGTAGCTTTCCTGGTTGACTGTTTCTCTACTACCCAGAAAAATAAAAACATGACAGCCCACATAAGACAGTGTTTACCAGTGTCCCAGAATTGTTTCTTAGAGAAGTGATTACTTTACAGTAAGACACCAATTGTAACATTCCCCTGTTCCCTTTCACTGAGAACTACATCTTCCCCTTCCTGAATTGCTCAGAACTACAATTCCCATAACCTGGACTCAATCACCCAAATTCAGTACACCTGCTCTGACTCAGGCTCTATAATAAGCACACACACACCATGGCCTCTTCGCGAGGTATTGTAAGTACATTTTTGTCTTTCTGCTGAGCCTTTATTCTTGGATTGTTATTCTGGCCTGACCCGTGCATTGTTTATTCGGTATTGTGTTTTGGATATTCCTCTGTACCTTTGCCTATAGTCTTGGATTGTTATTTTGGCCTGACCTGTGCATTGTATTCAGTATTGTGTTTTTGGATTATCCCCTGTACCGTTGCCTGATCTGTTCCTGCCTTGACTCCTATCGTTTTGCCTGTAAGAAAACCCGTTCCGTGTACCTACTTCTGCCTGTTCGTTTCACCTGGATTTGTTTATGGACCTCTGCCTGTTTGACTGCCTGGTTTAGCGGTACAGTACGTTACCTTACTCCCGATGTTTATATTTAAATAAACATTGTTGTAATTTATAACTATTGTGGAGTAATCGTTACAGAATACCTCACCAAAATAAACATGGCTGGGAGTGAGCCGTTTTACAGTGGCTGGGTCCAGGAGGATCTCCTATGGGACCTCTACGAAGCCTCCTATGAAGAGTTTTTAGTTAGGGAGGCTATGGATGGGGACTACATCCTTCCCCGTTGTGTCTTTGAGACACCTGCCCCTTTTAATACTCCAAAGAGGGCACCCAGTCCTTCTTCCAAGACAGTGGCTCCCAGCCCCAGTCCCAAGATGGCTGCCCAGAGTCCCAAGATGGCCACCCAGAGTCCCAAGAGTGCTGCTACCAGCCCCAGTCCGAAGCGTGCTGCTACCAGCCCCAGTCCAAAGAGTGCTGTTACCAGCCCCAGTCCCAAGATGGCTACCAGCCCCAGTCCCAAGATGGCTACCAGCCCCAGTTCCAAGATGTCTACCAGCCCCAGTTCCAAGATGGCTACCAGCCCCAGTTCCACAATGGCTACCAGCCCCAGTTTCACGATGGCTACCAGCCCCAGTTCCACGATGGCTACCAGCCCCAGTTCCACGATGGCTACCAGCCCCAGTTCGAAGATGGCTACCAGCCCCAGTTCCACGATGGCTACCAGCCCCAGTTCGAAGATGGCTACCAGCCTCAGTTCCAAGAGGGACTTCATCTTCACTGTGTTATGGAAAGACCCAGAAGTGGATGGGGACTATCGGGATTGGATGAACCAATGCGGCCAAGCCATCAGTGACCGTCCAGATTTGGTTAGCCAGTTCTTTTCGTGGAGGGCCGGTTGTGGATCCCTCAAGACGGAGGCTGAGACATTCCTTTTGAAGCGGCTGCTCACCCGATCCCCTCATCTAATGTCCTGTTTGAAATCGGGCCCCTCAATGTCCTGGCAAGACCCTGATAGCCCAGGTTCAGACGCCAATATGTCGTTCAAGTTCCCCGGCCAGCAGAGGTCGCTCAAGTTCCCCGGCCAGCAGAGGTCGCTCAAGTTCCCCGGCCAGCAGAGGTCGCTCAAGTTCCCCGGCCACGAGAGGTCGCTCAAGTTCCCCGGCCAGCAGAGGACGCTCAAGTTCCCCGGCCACAAGAGGCCGCGGTTCAAGCCTCCCGGCCACGAGAGGCCTGGGTTCAAGCCTCCCAGCCACGAGAGGCCGCGGTTCAAGCCTCCCGGCCACGAGAGGCCGCAGTTCCCGCTCAAGCCTCCGGGCCATGAGAGGCCGCTCCTGCTCAAGCCTCCCGGCCACGAGAAGCCGCTCCCGCTCAAGCCTCCCGGCCACGAGAAGCCGCTCCCGCTCAAGCCTCCCGGCCACGAGAGGTCGCTCCCGCTCCCCAGTCTCAGCCACCAGAGGTCGCTCCCGCTCCCCAGTCTCGGCCACCAGAGGTCGCTCCCGCTCCCCAGTCTTGGCCACCAGAGGTCGCTCCCGCTCCCCAGTCTCGGCCACCAGAGGTTGCTACACCATCAGCTGAGCCTTGCCTTGTCCCCGAGCCTTGCCTTGTCCCCGAGCCCGAGCCTTGTCCCCGGACCTGCCCTGCTCCCTGGGCCTGCCTTTTTCCCTGAGCCAGAGCCTTCCCTTGTTCCTCCTACGGTCCCTGTGCCATGGCCTGTTCTATTGCCTGCTCCTGTCCCAGTGCCATTGCCTGCTCTTGTCCCAGTGCCATTGCCTGCTCTTGTCCCAGTGCCATTGCCTGCTCTAGTCCCAGAGCCTGCCCTTGTCCCAGAGCCTGCCCTTGTCTTAGAGCCTGCCCTTGTCCCAGTGCCTTTTTATGGTATTTTTACCTCTAATACAGTGCCTTGCGAAAGTATTTGGCCCCCTTGAACCTTTCAACCTTTTGCCACATTTCAGGCTTCAAACATAAAGATATGAAACTGTAATTTTTTGTGAAGAATCAACAACAAGTGGGACACAATCATGAAGTGGAACAAAATTTATTGGATATTTCAAACTTTTTTAACAAATAAAAAACTGAAAAATTGGGTTTCTGTATATAAAGAGTTTTAGACAATGTATTTTTATTATCGTCTTCCAGACATAACTAACCAGGGAAGTGAACTTTGGCAAAGGACTTGGCAAATGTTTGTGTCTGTTCTGACCATTTCGTCAATAGTAAGTAGAATTGTTTTAATTTATTTATTGATTGTATTCACTCAATATTGTATAGATAAATACATGTATCTACTAAATGAATGTACCGCACAGAAAGTTGGTGATTTGTGTTAGGTTACACTGTGCATGAAATACAAATGTACCAGTATTAAATTGTATAGAAATTATATTAACTTTAGTTGCATAACTATAGTTATTAACTAACTATTTCTTTCAATAAAATCTTGGTCAAATTGTCAATCTTTATAATATCTGTATACAAATGAATTTATAATTTACCATCGCTGAAACCACATGTTTGTTGTCCTTGCATTTGTATGCTGCCTAATCACACACACATCCACACACAATCTGGTTATAACCCAGGTAGAAAAACTGATCCAGGCCGGATCTGGCCCGAATGTCCCAAAATGTCTGGCCCAGATCCGGCCCCCAGAACCGGCCCCCAGATCCGGCCCAGTGTCAGATTGAATTACGGTCCAGATCTGGCCCGAGTACTCTGGCCCAGATCCGGGCACCCAAAACTTGGCCATATGTACCAGATCAGTGCCAGAATCAGATTTTTTTGTATTCTACCCCCCATCCTTCCATTAATGACAGAAGAAATAAGCACTGTAATAGTTTTTTCTCAACTTTATTCATACACATTTCAAAGTCACATGTTAAATAGTCCTAAATAATGTATAACAGTGTACATTTTCATATAATAGAACACTAAACCCGGAAATGACTGCTCTGTGCTTGCCATGTAAAATCAAGTGGTTAAAGAAGGGATGAGGGGGCCAGAGTGAATAGTAGGACCACAACTGTATCCAGGCTAGCAGAGTAGATGTGATAATATAGGTCCTTCTCAAGAAATTAGCATATTGTGATAAAGCTTATTATTTTCCATAATGTAATGATAAAAATTTAACTTTCATATAATTTAGATTCATTGCACACCAACTGAAATATTTCAGGTCATTTATTGTTTTAATACTGATGATTTTGGGATACAGCTCATGAAAACCCAAAATTCTCAAAGAATTAGCATATCATGAAAAGGGTTCCTAAACGAGTTCCTAAACGAGCTATTAACCTAATCATCTGAATCAACTAATTAACTCTAAACACCTGCAAAAGATTCCTGAGGCTTTTAAAAACTCCCAGCCTGTTTCATTACTCAAAACCGCAATCATGGGTAAGACTGCCGACCTGACTGCTGCCCAGAAGGCCATCATTGACACCCTCAAGCAAGAGGGTAAGACACAGAAAGAAATTTCTGAACAAATAGGCTGTTCCCAGAGTGCTGTATCAAGGCACCTCAGTGGGAAGTCTGTGGGAAGGAAAAAGTGTGGCAAAAAACGCTGCACAACGACAAGAGGTGACCGGACCCTGAGGAAGATTGTGGAGAAGGAC
>JACXGM010040613.1:0-10272 GCA_016801145.1 Umbra pygmaea
GGGGGGGGGGGGGGGGGGGGGGGGGGGGGGGGGGGGGGGGGGGGGGGGGGGGGGGGGGGGTGTTTTCTGGGATCGTGGAGTGTTGGGGTGGTGGTGACGTGGGTGGGCCGTGTCCGGCCTCGCTCTCCGGTGCTGTTGGTGGCGGTGTATGCACCTTTAGAAAAATTGGTTGCGATCAGCCATAAAACCCCATAGAAGAAGAAGAAGAAGGAGTAGGTCTCACATGGATGCAATGAACAGGCTAGATACTGAGCCATGGGGAGCAGAAAAGAAATTTCACAGACCTGCGTAATAAGGTACTGGAACTGCATAAAGTTGGAAATGGATATAAAAAGATATCCAAAGCCTTGCAAATGCCAGTCAGTACTTTTCAATCACTTATTAATAAGTGGAAGATTCAGGGATCTCTTGATACCAAGTGTAGGTCAGATAGACCAAATAAAGATTTCAGCCAAATCTGCCAGAACAATTGTTCAAGATACAAAGAAAAACCCACAGGTAACCTTGGGAGACATAGAATCTGCTGTGGAAAAAGATGGTGTGGTCATTTAAAGTACCACAATACAACAATACTTGAACAAAAATTAGCTGCATGGTCGAGTTGCTAGAAAGAAGCTTTTACTGCGCTAGTGCCACAAAAAAGCTTGGGTACAATATTCCCGACAACACCTTGACACAGCTTCTGGCAACACCTTGATCACAGCTTCTGGCACACTGTAATTTGGAGTGACAAGTACAAAATAGAGATTTATGGTCACAACTATATGTGCTATGTTTAGAGAGGGGTCAACGAGGCCTATAGTGAAAATAATACCATCCCCACTGTGACGCATGGTGGTGGCTCACTGATGTTTTGAGGGTATTTGAGATCTAAATACAGGGGTAACCTTGTGAAAATTGATGGCAAGATGAATGCAGCATGTTAACAGACAATACTGGCACAGAAAATTTCCATTCTTCTGCACGAAAGCTCCACATGGGATGCTCTTGGACATTCCAGCACAACAATGACCCTAAGCACAAGGCCAAGTTGAACCTCCAGTGGTTATAGCAGAAAAAGTTGAAGGTTCTAGAGTGGCCATTACAGTCTCTTGACCTTAATATCATCTTGCAGGTATTAAGGTCAGTCTCTTGACCTTAATACCTGCAAGAATTTGAGCCTCAGACAACTATTACGAACGACTGCACGCTGTCATTTATGCTAAATGAGGCAATACACCTTAGTGAGAACTGAGGGTATGCAGACTTTAGAACAGGCGTCGTTGCCATGTTTAGTTTTATGATTGTACCATTCAGTTATGACCTACAGTTCAATATGAATCGCATGGGAAATAAAAACAAATTGTTTTGCCAGCTCACTCAGATACATCTATTAACAAATCTCCAGGGGTATGTAGACTTTTGAGCACAACTGTAAAAGTGAGTATTGGTCCTGAGAAGGTGTAAACTCAGCTATTGCTCATTCTGTGTTGTACTACGTAATGTACAGTGAGTGATTGTCACCTTATAGATATAAAGGTTTGTGTTTTTGGGCATCACTGTTGCCCATGCTGTTAAGTGGCCTGTTTGGTGTAGGTTCATTCTTTTCCATTTGCACGTCCTTGAATAAAATAAGAAACCTGAATCGCCTGCGTCTGGCTCCACTCTCACCACAAGCTGTTCCACTCCTGCATTCTCTCTACAACACTCCACCTCATTACATTGATAGAGCGATGGCTGTTTTAACAAAATACTGAATTTTTGGACAATTTGAATTTGCCCTCACACCACTGCGCGGGCTGGCTTTTTCTTGTCTTTTTCCAAAATGTAAAAACAAATATAAGATTTATATGTTGCGACTGATGTTAGTTATATAAAATCTATACGTTGTGTACCTAAAGCAGTTGGGCTTCCCCAGTTTATCTCTCTCACCTCCCAAGTTATAATGTCCAATTCCCCTTGATCCTGCCTTTTTGGCATGTTCTCCACAAATGTAGGATTGTTGAGGGCACTCACATGGTTCCTTCAACCCCATGTCACCAAGCCATTTGATTTTTATCACAACATGAAAGCCTTTATTTAGTACATATGCAGAAAAATTATTATGATTATGCTCATAGGACTTTTAGTTATTGAAAAGTGTTCTCCAGGCAGATCTGCCTTGGAGGCAGAAGTCATTTGATTGGTTGATTCAAAACTGAGAGCGGACCTAAGAGAGACGGTTAAGTACGCTTTAAACAATGGTTTGCTGCAGTGTTGCATTAGTGATTTGTTAGGCAGAGGAGATCTATTAGGTGCCCTACTTAGTGCACTGGCTAAGCTACTTAGTAGAGTCAACAAAGTATGAGCCACCCTCAAGTAATGCCCAAGTAAGCTAATATCACTGGGGCCAGAGATTACATTATGTGTATGTCTGTGTTAATGTGCATCTGCATTTACTGTACATTAGTGGGCAAGGTTTTGTGTGTTTGTAAACACATATACATGCAGACACAGATAATGTATATCTACCAGTCGTCAATAAAACACATTCCCAACTAGACTAACAGGCTTTCCGAACCAACCACCCTTTAACTGTATTTTGTTAGTGTTTGTGTCTGTCTGTTTGATATCTACAGTATGTCCCACCTGGAAGGAAAAAAAACTTTCTACAAATTCCATCAACATTAGATTATGCCATTGTGCTGGTTGCCATGGCTGCCAGTCAGTTGCTTGGGAGGAGCTCTGGTATGCTGATGTCAGTGATTTGTTGGGGAGAGTTCCTGATCACGTGTGGCAAGAAGAGGTAATCATGCCTCGTTTTTTTTATGTTTGTTCACCTTATATGACCTAGGGCCCATTGTGCTCTTTCTCTATAATTTCATCCTCCATTTTGGATCCATCCTTCCATCTTTCTTTGTGCTGGCCAAGTTTCTGGTTAGTTCTGGAGTGAGTATGTGGTGGTCACTAAGGTAGAATGGCATGCCGTGGATGGTCAGCCTTTCCGACAGTCAGCCTTTCCACCGATCAATCCAAAATAATGTGAGCTACACTGATTTCTAAAACACACTCTGGACTGAATGACTTTTGAATTCAAATGCTGTGGTGACTTCGTCATAGTTTTCAGGGGCATAGTGCCCTATATGCCACTGCTGGTTTGCTTCTAAAGCTAGGAAGAGTCTGGCCTGGTTAATCCCTGGATAGGAGACCAAAGCTGCTGGAAGTGGTGTTGGAGGGCCAGTAGGGGGCACTCTTTACTCTGGTCTAAAGATCATTCCCAAAGCCTCAGGGCAGGGATGAAGGCATCTGCTCTCTGTAGGGTGCCATTTTTTGGATATGATGTTAGATGGCTGTCCTGACTCTCTGTGGTAAGTAAACATCCAATGGCACTATTCGTAAAGGTAGGGGTGTTAACCCCGTTTTTTCCAATCTGGCCCTCATACCATCATGGCAACATCATCTTCATCAGCTTTCTATTGGCTTTTTCATTCCCTTTTCCCACTTCTCCCCATGCTGTTCCTGCAAATGAGAATGTGTTCTCTGGCAACTTGCCTGGTAAAATAAAGGTAAACTAACTAAATAACAAACATACAGTTAGGTCCGGAAATATTTGGACACTGACACAATGTTCATATTTTGGATCTGTACGCCACCACAATGGAAATGAAATGAAACAATCAAGATGCAATTGAAGTGTAGACTTTCAGCTTTAATTCAAAGGTTTGAACAAAAATATTGTATGAAAATCTAGGAATTGCAACCATTTTCATTAAAGTCACCTTATTTTACGGGCTCAAATGTAATTGGACAAATGTACACAATCATAAATAAAATGTACATTTCTAACACGTCGTCAAGAATCCTTTTCAGGCAATGACTGCTCGAAGTCTGGAACACATCGACATCACCAAACACTGAGTTTCTGAATTTGTGATGCTTTGCCAGGCCTTTACTGCAGCTGTCTTCATTTGTTGTTTGTTCGTGGGTCTTTTTGCCTCAAGTTTTGTCTTCAGCAAGTGAAATGCATGCCAGTTTGGGTGCAGATCAAGTGATTGACCCAGCCATTGCAGAACATTTTCAATTATTTGCCTTAAAAAACTCCTGTGTTGTTTTGCCATATGTTTTTGGACATTTTCCATCTGTAAAGTGAAATGTTGTCCAATCAACTTTGCTGAATTACGCTGAATAGGAGCCGGCTGCTTCTGTGTTTTGTCAGATCATTGGAAGCCATGAATGCCCATGCCATCACACTGCCTCCACCGTGTTTTACAGTTGATGTAGTATGCTTTGGATCATGAGCCGTTCCAAGCCTTGTCCATAATATTTCTTCCTATCATTCGGCTACAGGTTGATCTTGATCAGGTTTCATCTGTCCCAAGAATGCTGTTCCAGAACTGGGCTGGCTTTTGTAGCTGTTTCTTGGCAAAATCTGGCCTTTCTATTCTTGAGGCTTATGAATAGTTTGCACCTTGTGGTGAATCCTCTGTTATTTGCTCTTGTGAAGTCTTCTCTTTATGGTTGAATTGGATAATGATAGAGAGAGTTCTTCACTTGGCTGGATGTTGTGAAGGTATTTTTCTTTACCATGGAAATGACCCGATGATCATCCACCATTGTTGTCTTCCAGGGATATGCAGGACTTTTTGTTTTGCAGAGCTCACCAGTGTGTTCTTTCCTGTCCAGGAAAAAGCTTTTGAGTCAATTGTCCTATCACATTTGATCCCTTGAAAAAGAGGAAGATACATATTAAAGAACTGTAATTCCTGAACCCTTTCTCCAATTTGGATGTGAATACCCTCATATTAAAAAGGCAACTTATAAGTCTGTTTCAAACAGCTGTTTGCAAAGAGAAGTATATTTTTGTTTAAAAGGGGTGTACAATTTTGGTGGTGAGAAGGCTACTTTCTCTTTCAAAGACCCAATGCTGTAAAAACTATTTATTGATATTAAAAAAATATGAAAAAAACTATTCATATAAGTTGGTTCCCTACACTATGTATTGTTTTATTACAAACAAAATTGATGATAGTTGACACAAAACAATTTGTATTTATGGTGGCCAATTGCAAGTTGTTGTTCTCTTTGAGTGGCAACATGGGGGCCTCAAAACAACTCTCAAATGACCTGAAAACAAAGATTGTTCAACATTATGGTTTAGGGCAAGGCTACAAAAAGCTATAGCAGAGATTTAAGCTGTTAGTGTCCACTGTGAGGAAGTTACACTGGGGTTGAATATTTAAACAAGACAACGACCCAAAACACTGCTCACACTGCACACTGTTTGTTGGTTTCTTTGCTTGATTTGACAAATTTCCTTGAGCATTCTAAATTTAAAAATCATTTTATGCACTTTACCGTCATTTCCTTAAATAGTAATGGATACAATGATTTTAATTGACTTTCCCTTTTCAACAGGAAGTATTACAATTCTGTCTTTAATATCTGTCGTGAATTTAGTCATTGCTTTTTTGTGTAAAAAACACTACATAGTGAAGGGAAAGATTATCTTATATGAATAGCTTTTTTCATATTTTTTAAATATCAAGAAATAGGTTTTATAGCTTTATAAGCACGTTTCTGAGAGAGAAATTAGCCTTCTCACCAGTGAAATTATACACCTTAAAAACGTCACCAGCCCTTTTCCCTGCGAATTAAGCTAGTGCCATTCACAAAACTTAACCATGGAAACACAACCCTGACAGACCGTAGCGCCATGTAGCACCACGCCGCTCCACGTCGTGCTAAAGATTCGGTCAGTCAAAAAGGGGCATTAGGTATATATTCCAACCGATATAGACCAGTACGGTACATTCTCCAGCGGGCTGGGTATACATGGGAACACAATCCGTATGGCATGATATGGTACGGTCCTGTAATGGAAAATGGTCAATAGTGAACCGCAAAGAAGTGATTTATTTTAGTGGGGTGGATGAGAGGCAGATAGGGGAAAGGGATATGTAGATAGCAAAACCATCAGAAATGTCCCCTTTGTTACATGCACACGATCTGGCCCAAACATCACCACTCTATGGGAAGCAGGGGTAACACTCAAATTCAGACGGAAGGAATCGGGCCTGACACTGGGAGCCCATGTGGACCAGATATGGAGTTCAGCCTGTCTCTTTCATGTCAATGTGGTTTAATATCACCAGGGGAGAGGCAGATGTCTGCCATGAATAGGGTGCAAGACAGAGAGAGGAAGAGAATCAGGTTTTTTCACTCTTCCTCCTTTCTCTCTCATCCCCTGTGCAGCCGGAAGATTTGCTGATCTGTCATCAGTTGTGACTGTGAGTACTTGAACAAGCCATGGTCTGCATGTCTTTGATGTAAAATTCTGATACCTGATGGCACTGTGAATCCAAGCTCTTGGTACATTCTGACACATATGACACTGTGTTTCTAAATGTGTACAGAAGTGTTAGAATTCCCTGCAAGTCTTCTCTGACTTTGCCCGGACCTCCTGCACGAGGCAGCGCAAATTGGTATATCGCTGCCCATGTTTTGCTTAGATAAATCAGATTATCTATCCTGCCACGTCACTTTCCAGTAACTCCTTGGGCCCAATTTTAACAATCTAGGAGCACGGCGTGAAGCGCAGGGCGCAAGTGCGCTTTGGGCGTGTCCAAATCCACTTTTGCTAGTTTGACGGCGGAAAAAAGGGTCCATGCGCCGGGCGCATGGTCTAAAAGGGTTGTACTAATTGTCTTTATTATGTCATGGGTGTGTTTTGGTCGTAACATGCAGGAACCAATCAGAGTGTCATCTCTCATTTCCTTTAAGAGCCAGGCGCATTTGTACCTTGGCACATTGCTATTATGATGTAGGATTTGCATTGTTAATTTTTTAGATTTAAAAGTTTGCGTGCTGCTGCGCTTCCCTGTGTGTGTGCTACAAGCATAGTGTGCACGCACTGTGCATACGCCTAGGGCCGTTTGACTAATTTGCTGTTAAAATAACAATGACATGCTGCACCATTGACTTTAGACCAGGTTTTTGTTGGTCAATGGCGCGATCAGTTTCCGATGCCTCAAGACAGCAATACACACAGAATTATCCTGAACACACACCCCGGGTAGATCAGCACGCCCATGGACGCAAATATGGGCGCAGGTGCATTTTCTATTTCAACAACACGGGCGGGGGTTGGGAAATTGACAACTGCGTCGGTCTTAAACTAGCAAAGACACTTGCATTCGGGCTTTGAGCTGCGTTGCGCCGGGTGCAAGATAGGGACCATTATGCAGGGCCTTTTGAGGGGCACGTGTCGAAAATGAAAAAGGGCACCCCCTCCTTTATAAATATATACACTCACCAAAAGGATTATTAGGAACACTTGTTCAATTTCTCCTTAATGCAATGATCTACTCAACCAATCACATGGCAGTTGCTTCAATGCATTTAGGAGTGTGGTCCTGGTCAAGACAATCTCCTGAACTCCAAACTGAATGTCAGAATGTCAGAATTTTGAGCGTGGCATGGTTGTTGGTGCCAGACGGGCCGGTCTGAGTATTTCACAATCTGCTCAGTTACTGGGATTTTCACTCACAATGATTTCTAGGGTTTACAAAGAATGGTGTGAAAAGGGAAAAACATCCACTGTGCGGCAGTCCTGTGGGCAAAAATGCTTTGTTGATGCTAGAGGTCAGAGGAGAATGGGCCGACTGCTTACAGCTGAAAGAAAGGCAACTTTGACTGAAATAACCACTCGTTCCAATCGAGGTATGCAGCAAAGCATTTGTAAAGCCACAACATGCACAACCTGGAGGCGGATGGGCTACAACAGCAGAAGACCCCACCGGGTACCACTCATCTCCACTACAAATAAGAAAAAGAGGCTACAATTTCCAAGAGCAAACCAAAATTGGACAGTTGAAGATTGGAAAAATGTTGCCTGGTCTGATGAGTCTCGATTTCTGTTGAGACATTCAGATAGTAGAGTCAGAATTTGGCATGAACAGAATGAGAACATGGATCCATCATGCCTTGATACCACTGTGCAGGCTGGTGGTGGTTGTGTAATGGTTTGGGTGATGTTTTCCTGGCACACTTTAGGCCCCTTAGTGCCAATTGGGCATCAATTAAATTCCACAGCCTACCTGAGCATTGTTTCTGACCATGTCCATCCCTTTATGGCCACCATGTACCCATCCTCTGATGGCTACTTCCAGCAGGATAATGCACCATGTCACAAAGCTTAAATAATTTCAAATTGGTTTCTTGAACATGACAATGAGTTCACTGTACTAAAATGGCCCCCACAGTCACCAGATCTCAACCCAATAGAGCATCTTTGGGATGTGGTGGAACGGGAGCTTTGTGCCCTGGATGTGCATCCCACAAATTTCCATTAACTGCAAGATGCTATCCTATCAATATGGGCCAACATTTCTAAAGAATGCTTACAGCACCTTGTTGAATCAATGCCACGTAGAATTAAGGCACTTCTGAAGGCAAAAGGGGGTCAAACACAGTATTACTATGGTGTTCCTAATAATACTTTAGGTGAGTGTATATGCCATATATGCCATATAAGCAAGTCAAATTATAAATGGCTGTGAGAAGTTTCAATCCCTAATGGTGACCAATGCAGTCCGAAATGCAAAAAACTGGATAAATGAGTACTTGCGTTCACCAAGGTAGTACGGACATGGAGTGTAATCAAGGATTTAGAGATTGGCAAACACATTTTGTCAGTGTAAGCTGTACAAATACTGGTAATACTTTAAACTTCAGAAATAGTCAAAAAAATTTTTTTTACTTGTGATTCAAATCTGCAGACAGACTCTTGATTCTAAGATGTAGTGACTACTCCATTAGGCTACGCACCCTCTAGAGATATTTGTGGAAAACTGTAGCATTATTTCTTAGACCACGGATTACACCAGCATTTTTGTATTTACTTAGAAAGCAGGAAATATCTTGAAAACCGATTTTTGGTGAGCTTCTCTATAAAAAAATATGTGTCTTTCAATACAATAATATTTAAAACTTTTTCATTATACAGATATACGTTATGTTAAATGTATATAAGTAGTTTTTGGCTGCTAGGGGTCCCTAAATCAAAACAATAACAAAAGATGTGCTTGGATGACGTCAGAAAGTAGTGTGGGATCATGGGTTTTGTTATCATCGTCAATGTCAACCAGCTGATCTAGCGTCTCCAGCAGAAAAAAACATCACTGACAAGGTAATGTCTTGTTCAATATATTTTAGCTTTATTCAGGTTATGTTTGGCGGTTCCCTGGAACTTAGAGCAACTAGAGGAGTCAAAAGTTATATGATGCCAGAATGTTGATGGAAGACAAAATGAAACGTCCCGTGTCGTCGAATTAACGTTCAAATTTCTAGGATAATGTAAGTATAAAACTAAAAAATATATATAATATAGGTATAGTGATGTTTGCTTTTTTAACGCTCTAACAGCATCCCAGTGTCAAGGTAAGTACAGGCAGGAAGCAGTTGCAAGGCAGCGATCATTTATTTTACTAAACAGAATAATAAATTCAGCAGAACCGAAAACACCAGAGGTAGCAACGTAACGACAGATTACAGTGACAAGGCTCAATACTCGACAGTATACTACAGGGAGAGACAGGCATATATACTGTTGGATAATTAAGGCAACAAGTGCAATCAATGCATCTGTTACGCAGCCCCAGGTGGCGTCAATCATAAAGATGGGTAGACCATCAGGAACAGTCCCAGGAGACTCCAGCAGGTATACCAATACAAAGAGCATAGAAATAATGTCCAAACAGAAACGTGCCATGATAAAAACAGAAGTCCAATCCTCAAAAGGAGGACACAAGAATAATAGTCAGTACTCTGGTGACCCCGACCGTCGGGGCTTCTGAGCTGCCCTTACAGTACCCCCCCCCCGAGGTGCGACACCTGGCACAGAGATGAGACGAGAGCGAGGACGCCCCGGGAGACGGGGACCAGGACGTAAGGGATGGGCCACATGAAAGTCCCGACAGAGGGAGGGATCCAGAACGTCCGCCGCGGGCACCCAGCTGCTCTCCTCCGGACCGTAACCCTCCCATTCCACGAGGTACTGCAAGCGCCCCGCCCTGCGCCTGGAGTCCAGGAGCCGACGCACCGCATACGCCTCCTCCCCGTCCACCAACAGCGGAGGCGGTGGGGGACCCCCAACTCCCCCCTCCTCAAGCGGACCACGAACCACCGGCCTAAGTAGGGAGACATGGAAAGAAGGAGACAACTTCATATGAGGAGGCAGACGAAGGGTGTAGGTGACCTCATTCACCCGACGGAGGATGGAAAAAGGACCAAGAAAACGCGGGGAGAGCTTCCGGC
>JACXGM010040614.1:0-10272 GCA_016801145.1 Umbra pygmaea
GAAGGGAAAGAACACATCTCCTCCAGACAATCTCTCGGGGTATCTAATGTCCGATTTACAAATGCTGTTGGCGCACCGCTTTACCGTCCTGCTTGGAGTCAATTTTTGTCGGACCTGCTCACATTGTTACGGTTGCTATGATGTGTGATTGGACAATGGCAGTTTTGGGGGAGGGGCCGGCGATAGGTCAATTGAGGAGCATTAATACTAAATGACCTTCCACCTACAGTAGACAACCGGAAACGAGGGATCGACAATAAACCAAGTTCAGCTGATCTAAGGGACCGGGCAGGGCAGTAAGGGTAGAGTAAGTCAGACAGATATGGAGGAGCAAGACCATTTAATGCTTTAAACGTTAGAAGCAATACCTTATAGTGGATGCGTGATGCCACAGGTCACCAGTGAAGGTCATGAAGTAAAAGAGTAATATGAGCAGAAGGCCTAGTGGAGGTGAGGACTCTTGCTGCAGAGTTTTGAACATACAGGTCCTTCTCAAGAAATTAGCATATTGTGATAAAGTTCATTATTTTCCATTATGTAATGATAAAAATTAAACTTTCATATATTTTAGATTCATTGCACACCAACTGAAATATTTCAGGTCATTTATTGTTTTAATAAAACAAAACCCAAAATTCTCAAAGAATTAGCATATCATGAAAAGGGTCTCTCAACGAGCTATTTTTGGGAAGACCAAGAAATAAGGCAGTGCAATAATCCAGGCGTGATGTGATTAATGCATGAATTAAAGTTTCAGCATCAGCTAAAGTGAGAGATGGAAAATAGTTTTTAACAAGAGAAGAGATATGAAAGCCAAAAGATAGAGTTGTATCAAATAAGACACCATGGTTACAAATCGATGACGAAGGCGTAAAGTAAATTCCATCAATATCAAAGGACTGGTCCATCCTTTTGACTAAGGCAGTAGAGCCAATCACTAATATCTCGGTTTTCTTGTCATTTAATTTGAGGAAATTCAGGGATACCCAATGCTTGGACATCCAATGCTTGATGTCCCTGATACATGCAGTGAGTGAGTCAGGCAGAGATGGCCTATCGGAGCTGGTGGTGATACAGATTTGAATATCATCAGCATAGCAATGGATTGGATATTGTTTATTTATTTACTTGGGACAGTGCACATTAATCAACAGTCTTATACTTCTGTACAGACTGTAAATGAGCCAGATGATAGCATAGATGCTAATTTCCATCTGTAGTCCCAAACCTAACCTGCATGTTTTTTGATGGAATGCCTGCGTATGATGTCACCAAGAGGATATATGTAGATGATGAACAATAATGGGCCAAGAACCAAAGCTTGGGGAACACCTTGTATAAGTGAAACAGTGGCAGATCTAAACCCTTTTACAGTAATATAATACTTTCTAGGAAGTGAGCCAGAAAAGAGCAGAGCCAGTGATGCCAATATCTGAAAGCCTAGAGATCATTATTTATGTCAGACTGTGTCAAAAGTAGCGCCTAAATCAAGGAGCATCAATATGTTTATCAGCACTGAGTCCATGGACAACAGAATGTCGTTAACCACCCAAAGAACTGCAGTTTCAGTGCTATGTGATGGGTGAAATCCAGACTGAAAAGGTTCAAAAAGACCATTAACATCCAAATCTGATCGCAGCTGTGAAGCAACAACCCTTTCAAGGAGTTAGCTTAAGAACGTTAAGTTGGATTTTGGTCTATAATTGTCCAAATTTAGATGGTCTAGGCCTGTTTTTTTGAGAATGGGGTCACCGCAGCAATTTCTAGTTCAGTTGGGACAACACCAGATAGCAAACTACAGTTTATCATATGTTATAAAGGGTGCAACCTCAGGCACACACAGCTTAAGCAAAACAGTAGGTGTAGGATCAAGCCGGCAGCATGTGAAATTTGATCTCACAATTAGACCACTTATGGCAGAAGAAGTAGTTAGAGACAGTGGTGTAGTCTATGTGATACACAGGTATACGCCGTACACCTACTAGGAAAGCTCAAGTAATTCTGTATACCCACTTAAAAAAGCTTAAAAAAGATACGTAACAACATCGTTATGTGACATTCAGTAGCCGGTAGACTATTCAACATTATGCCCTAACGGGAGATATTTGTTTTACATTGTAGCTTAGCCACCAGGAGACTTTGTTCCATATCAGCACATCTCATTAACTCCTGGTACGCTTCATTATCAATTTCCAATGATGGGCTTGGTGCGAGTCTTGGACGGCCTATAGCCTTCAGCATTTCACTTAATGCACTCTGGGTAATGAAGTTTAGCTCTTGTATTTTAGTAGAGCTATACGTTCTGTCAATTAGTCTACGACATTGCTAAACTTTTCCTCACATTTTAAGCCCTGCTAAGCTGTGCAGATAGTGAGGATATGCGCGAATTAAACATGCAATGCACATTGGAAAAGCTTCATGAGAGTGGTTGTTTAACTGTTAAAAAGAATGAACCGACTGACACGCAGCTGAGACAGAGCGAGAGAGGATTGAGCAAAATGTCTAAAAAGAATGAACCGGCCGACCCGCAGCTGAGACAGAGCGAGAGAGGATTGAGCAAAATGTCTAAAAAGAATGAACCGGCCGACCCGCAGCTGAGACAGAGCGAGAGAGGATTGAGCAAAGTGTCTAAAAAGAATGAACTGGCCGTCCCACAGCTGAGACAGAGCGAGAGAGGATTGAGCAAAGTGTCTAAAAAGAATGAATCGGCCGACCTGCAGCTGAGACAGAGCGAGAGAGGATTGAGCAAAGTGTCGGGGAACGAAATTACTACTTTTACACAGATTCTGTCAACTCCATCCCATGAATCAGCCACACACAGGTAGTGCCAAAGCCAAACAAACGACTTGGTAGGTACAGGATGTCAGCTAAAGATCATGAATAAGCCTATTACGAATAGCAATGTTATTGACCATGAATATATTAGAATTGTGTTTTCTGACTAGTATGTTACATATTTTGTCGTACTTGCTAGCCACACATTTTGAAGCATATTGTATTATGCCTAATGCTAACTAGATTATCAGGCAATTTGTAGAGGGAAATATACTGTATAGTAATTCAATTTATCAACAGATTTGTATAAATTTGCTCATTGCTGGCTATTAGTGTAGAGCGTTTAGTGTGAAACCAACAATTGACCATCAGAATCCTTGGTCCTCATGGACAGAATAATGTTGTCAGATCAGGGATAATAAAATGTATAAAGGGCACCTTCACTTAAACGCATACCCCCATCCAGAAAACTACTAAACCCCATTGATCAGTCGATCAATTATTTAATAAGTTAATCACTTCATTCCAATGGCAAACTGATGCCATATCTGTAAGTTTTTTTAACATCATTCCTTATTTCTAACAGTATTTGTCACACCCGTTGCTCATGGGGTGTCGCTATGGCATGGGTAAGGATGAGTCTGGGAGGGAAAAATCACAGTATACTCACTACAAAAAACTAGACTACACCACTGGTTAGAGAGAAAGCAGAGAGTGAATTTGTTGAGTGAGTGGAATCAGTTAAAGATTAATTAACATTTGAGTCACCTGTATGTGAAGTGTTTTTGGTAATGGATGCAGTGATTGACTTCAGTTTATCAGAGAAGTATTAAGAAAAGCTATTTACACACACAGATCCCGAAATAACATGTTGTGGTGGATTAGTGAGTTTGTTAACCATTGCAAAGAGTGATTTGGGCCTGCACTTAGAATTCCTAATGATATAGGTGAAATAAGAGGATCTTGCACCGTTAAGGGCTATATGGTACTTAAGCAATTGTTCTTTAAAAGCCAAAGAGTACACAATTAGTCCAGTTTTCCTGTATAGTCTTTCTAGGCGGCGGCCCTCAGTTTTCATCGTTCGTAGTGCAGGAGTGAACCAGGGTGAGGCACGATGGAACCAGTCTAGTTTTAACAGGAGCATGCATCTCAAGTATTTAAGACAAAGCGTTAATGTATATACAGCAGATTTCTGAGGGACAGTTAGATAGTAGACATTCGGCAAGGTAGAAGCCGTAATCGAAGCAGAGAAAGAAGATCGATTCACAGAATTTATTTTACGATAAGGCAACATTTTCTTTAGTGATGATATACTGTAGATATTGGAAAGCTACAACTAAAGTTTAATGAGTTTATGATCTGAGAAAGCAAAATCAGAGCCGTTAACAGTGATGTTAGTTAATCCAGATGTACATATGAGATCCAGAATATGACCCCTGGAATGAGTAGCAAAAGTTACATGTTGAGTTAGGTTGAAACAGTCCAGTACAGACATCAAATCATTGCATTGTGCAGTGTTTTCATGTATGTTAAAATCACCAAGCAGAATAACAGATTAATAACTACCACAGACAAGAATACTGTAAGTAAAGCACTAATCTCAGAGAAGAAGTCAGAGAGACATTTTGGGGGTCGATAAATTAGGATTACAGCCAATGGCGTTTGGCCAGTCATTTTCAGAACTAGGTATTCAAATGCTGAAAAATCATTAAACTTCTACTCTACGATGAAGACGCGGTTGAGAAAAATAGATGTACCCAGATGGAGTTAAGGTTGAAAAGGTCATTAGGAACCTACCAGGTTTCCATTAAAAGTAGCATGTCCAGGTTTTTGTCATTGATTATGTCATTCAGCACTGATGCTTTATCAGTTAAAGAGCATGTATTCAACAGCGCACATCAGCGCAATTCTTCCTGGCATAAATCCACACTGATCACACTGATAACCTATTGGCTAGAATTGCAGATATAATCTTATGATCAATATTTAATAATGATATAGGTCTATAAGATGCACAGTTTGAGGCATCTTTACCATCTTTATATAGAAGTGTAATTATCGATGATGCCCATGTTTCTGCCCATATTCCTTTGTCTAATGCGTAATTATACGCTTTCATTAGTAAGGTGCTAATTTGATCTTTAAAAATTTTATAAAATTCATTTGTAAATCCATCATCCCCTGGGGATTTTCCTATTTTTAGGTCTTGTATTTGTTTATTTACCTTTTGTAAGGTAATTAATGTAGTTAGTTTCACATTATTTTCTTGTGTTACTTTGGGTAAGTCAAGTTCACTCAAATAAGCCTGTATAGCTCTTTTATCCTCACTTGCCTCTAAACTGTTTAATTTTTCATAGTAACAAGCAAATTCTACAATCTGATCCTTATAAGTTATAATTTTAGATTGATCGGTCCTTAAATTTGTAATGTATGAATTTTTCATTTGTTTTTTAAGTTTATAAGCTAATATTTTTAAGGACTGTGGTCCACCATCATATTCTTATTGTTGTGTAAATCTCATTAATTTTTCTATTTCATTATAATGTATCTTCTCTAGTTTTGACCGTTTAACTTTTAACTTTATTTATCTTTATCGCTATTTGTTATACTGTGTCTATTTTCGATATCCTTTATTTCTTCAATTTACCGTTTTTCTTGTACTCGTCTTTCCTTTATCTTAGCTGAAGAATATGAAATAATATGTCCTCTCATTACTGCTTTAGCGCCTTCATTACTGCTTTAGTGCCTTCATTACTGCTTTAGTGCCTTCATTACTGCTTTAGCGCCTTCATTACTGCTTTAGTGCCTTCATTACTGCTTTAGTGCCTTCATTACTGCTTTAGTGCCTTCATTACTGCTTTAGCGCCTTCCCATATTATAATATATCACGTGTCGTTTATTTTTATATAATCTATGAGCTCCTTAATAATCATCTCTACAAATGTTGTATCTTGTAGAAGTGAGTTATTTAATTTCCACAAGGATTTGCCCTTGTTAGATTGTAGAGGAAACTCAAGGAAATTGCTGCATGATCTGACATATTAATAGAAAACATTTGACATTATTTCACCAGAGTTACATTATTTTTATATATAAAAAAGAATCTAGTCTGTTATAAATGCCTTCCAGAATAACACGTATATTCCTTTTGATCAGGATGCAGCTCTCTCTCTACATCTACAAGTCCTGTTTCTAGACAAAACTTCCTCAGTAAATTTGCATTTTTCTCTGCCCGATGTGACTTGGCGCTAGATGAGTCAAGTTTAGGGTTCATTACCAGATTGAGGTCCCCTGCCATTACTAGAACTCCCTTAGATTACTTTGTAATCACCAAATCAATTAATGTAAGCATCAATTCTGGACCTACGTCTGGTGGATAGTATATATTACACAAAGAAAAATCTATTCCCACAATTTTACCAACTACTAAGACATACTGTCCTTTGTCTGTAAAGCAGTTTTCCATTTCAAAATGTACATGTTGTTTAATTAATATTGCTACTCCTCTTCTCCTTGAATTATGAGCTATACACTGTAAAAAACTGTAAAACTACTGCCAGTTTCATTACACAGGGTTTGCCTGTAATTTGACAGAAAGTCTGTTCATTTTTTAAACAGATATTGTCCATAAATATACATTCAGTCTGTTATTTCATAAAGAAAATCTGTATTTTTTTTTAACAGATATTGTCCATTAATCTACAATCATTTTCTGTAATGTAAAAATGGAATGTCTGTATAAAAATGGTAAAACTACTGGCAGTTTCATTTTACAGGGTTTGCCTGTTATTTGACAGAAAGTCTGTTTTTATTTTTTTTATTACTACTGCATTTATTAGAAATCTAGAGTAAATGACTGGCAGCTGTCCAGGCAATAAAGTGATGTGTATTCATGTTAGTTTCTGTAAAGTCCACACCCTTTTCAAACATTAATCTGTAATTAATTAATACATTTTTTAAATCTATTTGGTTTTTCACAAGAAATGTCTGTGTTTGAAAGACATCTAACATAACAACATGCATCAGTCAGATTTGGAAGGAAACTCCACACTTGGCTTGCATTTAAACAGACCAAAAGTAAGCAAACTCATCTCACAGTCCATGGAGTCTAACACCAAACAGAAAGGGCTTTGCTCTTATGGTTGGCACTCAACATCCAAGATTCATCAGTAAAGTGCTGTATATTTACAGCATTGGTAATGTGTTTCAAGTTTATAGCTCATTACTTTATTTTCTGACATTTACAGTAGATTACTGGCAGCAGAGTTGTTTTTACAATGTATTACTCTATGTTATTACATTTACAGTTATTTACTGGCAGCTGAGTTTTCATTCTGTATATCACAATCACTCCAAAACAATTTGATGTACACCCATGTTAACTTATATAACACAGCATTATCAATCTGAGTAAAGTTAAAATAGGCAAAAAACATTTTTTTAGAATAGATAAAAAATATTGACTGTTCTATCAAATAGTATGCTTGTGTGGGCAGACAAATGTGTTTCAAACATATTCAGGTGATTCATTGTAAGAAAAGCAGCTGATGTTTCCAAAACCTAAAAAGCAACATAATGTAAATCTCAAAAGGATCTATATCTAGCAAATTCATGACAGAAGTATTACTAGTTTTGGTCTAAATGTGTGGTTCATGTGGCTCACTGTTAGTCACACCATTTATTATAATAATTCAGAAGAATCACTTTAGTTTTGGTCTAAATGTGTGGTTCATGTGGCTCACTGTTAGTCACACCATTTATTATAATAATTCAGAAGAATCACTTTAGTTTTGGTCTAAATGTGTGGTTCATGTGGCTCACTGTTAGTCACACCATTTATTATAATAATTCAGAAGAATCACTTTAGTTTTGGTCTAAATGTGTGGTTCATGTGGCTCAATGTTAGTCACACCATTTATTATAATAATTCAGAAGAATCACTTTAGTTTTGGTCTAAATGTGTGGTTCATGTGGCTCACTGTTAGTCACACCATTTATTATAATAATTCCCAGCATGCTCCATTGCAGGTTTTAATTTTACAATGATTATTTTGTTTTTTGCCTTTTACATAGATATATTCATTTGTTAATATAATGCCTAATAAAATTAAGTGACAGTGATTGAATATACAAATCCACTGTAATACAAAATTTGACCTCCCATAACAGAAAAGGTAGTTCTAGTAAAGATACTTTGGTCATTACCTGAGATCCCGAGAGATCTGGCAGTTCCAGATTACAATGCATTTGATGTGCAGCCTCATGAACTGCTGTGAAACAACTGCACATCACTTTAAAAGCCACCACAGGGTGAAATTTTACCTACTCTGAAATGTGGTCTAGCATAGAATGACTTTGTGGTAATTGTGTTAATGTGTTGAATAAAAGGAAGTAGTTAACATATCAACACAGAATATTATTTTAGCCTGCAGGAGATTATACCATTTTTAATAACTTGAGAGAACTTATGTTAATTGATCAAATTCAATGACCATATCTTGATCACTAACATGTACAGTCATGGTTGGTTACTTGTTACTAATTAAAAAGAGCATGGCACACCTGGTATTAATTATATTAAGATGTTTCATAGAGGGGGTGGTGTTCAGTCAGTTTTTTGGCCAACCGTTATAGACAGTGTTGTACCATTTGATATGGTTAAACTGTATAAATTGAATAAGCATTAGTGACTGGCCTCACACTCTGGTACAGTTGGTGGTGGTATATACACCTTATGTCAGTTGTGATCTATCCCGAAGAATAATAAGCATTATATTGGTTTCTGTTTCTAAATTTGATGACATGATATGCACCCACTGGGTTCATTAGTTTAGATTCACCAGTTTTCCTCCCAGTTTTCTAGCCAGGCAAGCTGTATTTCAGTTACTAATTTGTAGCAAAAACCTGGACATGACAGCCCTACAAGCAAATGTACACTAGAATAGTAGACTCTCACTTGCTGGAATGATGGCTGAGTTTCAACTTTCCCAAATGGGAGTTGTCAACTCATAGCTGCAATCAGAAGAATTGCAAACACCTGCAAAAAAAGCTACATTTTCCTACCAAAACTGTATCTAAACTGGAATGATTTTGTCATCATGGATGCAATAAGTCAAATTAACATGTTACACTTACTTTTAACGCTTAACACTTAAAATTGAATGGCAGTGAAATAACTGTCATTGATGTACCATACATGTACAACAATTAAGACAAATGCACAAATGTACCTGCAGTAGAGACTGCTGGGTAAATATGATCAGTATATGTTGATTTGTAAATGTTTTCAATAGGGTAACAATTTGCCTTAAATGTAAGAATTTTGGAAATATGCATTGGCTAATATTAAAATGTGTAAAATAACACTGGATAATTTGCTTTCTGCACCGATCCCTTGTTTTAATTACTTTAAATACTATATAGATCAACAAATAGTCCAGTATCTTACAAACCACATTAAAAGATCAGGCATAAGGTACTTAATGTTATTTCAGACTAAAATCCAAATTTTGACCTGGCCTTTGCAGCTTTCATGTTTATAAATCTGAACAGTTTAATCTTAAATGAACTAACACCTAGCAAGCTGGGAGCAAAGTGAATCTGTTTTTGAAGAAGTCCACATGAGAGCAGATATTTGCTCTGAAGGAAACATTTGTGATCAGGTGTTAACCTCTCCTCAAGTACCACAAGCCAGTCTGTATTTGAGCTAGCACACCTGATTCAATTTGTCTACTAATCAACTAGTCCTTGATTACATAATCTTGTGTACTAATTTATTAAATTACAAACATTTGCAGAAGGAGGTGCTGAAACTTTTTTCTGTTCAGAGTAATGTGCTGTATGTCAAGAAAACAGTATATTTCTCTAGAATTCCCTTGTAAATTTGATGCAGTTTGTTACAGTGCAGAAATTTGTTGGTCCCTTTTTAACCCAGGAGTTCATATTATAAACTGACATGATAATATAATAACTCCATTTAGTACACCACTCCAACAAAAAATAAATAACCCAGGAGTTTTAAGTGTGTGACCTACATTATTCATCCCAGAGGTGTAAATTGCTGCAACACAGACAATTATTCTGAAGTGAATAATACGTGGTGGCAATTGCGAATATTTAAAAATGTTTACCCAGCATGCAATGGGTGTTTGGGTAAATACGGTAATTTATCTGTAAACTTGTTATGCAGAGGTTTTCCCATAAGAAAATACGGAACAATGTCTATTAAAAAAACAGATTTTTTTACAGTGTACCATACCTGGCTATTTGATAATTTATTTAACTTCTCATGCTCCTGCTTTTCTAAATGTGTCTCTTGCAAGTATACTATATCGGCTTTTTCTTTATCCATTTATAACGAAATCTTTTGCCTCTTGATAACGTCATTCAGACCATTTACATTAAGTGATATTATCTTCAAGTCACCCATAAAACAATTAAAGAGTCTGGAAACTGACTATAAATAATCGTAAACCTAAGAACATAACTTTCGCTTAA
>JACXGM010040615.1:0-10272 GCA_016801145.1 Umbra pygmaea
AGTGATTAAGGTAGTTAGCAGTCACATTTATAGAGACAGAGTAATAGCCAACTAGCCACTCCAGGACTGCAGCAGGTGTCACTATAAATGGCCTTAAAATTCCTATAGTCTACATTCCTATTGAGTTTACATTCTCTTGTAGTATTTCTGTCTGCTTCAACATTCGTGAGTTATTTCTGGCAGCAAATCTATATTTAAACGTATGTTTTTAACACTGAAACTCAATCAATTACTTTAAGGTGACATTTTGTTTTGTTACTAAAATCAAACACTGAAATTAGTTCCTTTCATATTTGATGGACACTTGGCTGCAATAAATGCTTTAAATTGTTAGGGTTATGTATGTACCAGCTTTGTACTCAATATTTGAGGTTTTTGCCAATTCTTGACAAATTTGCTGCAGTTTGAATTTAAGTTGTATCTACATACAAGCCTCTCGTTGAAAATATGAGACTATTGCTGACATTTTTTATTTAAACTTTGTAAATGCCATCTCCTCCACTATTACATCTTGTCGCATTTTTATATCTTGGCCTCCTTGGTCGTTCAATATACTGTCTTTCTGCTTCTTCCGTTGCATGCTTTAGAAAATCTCATTGTGCATTCTAGAACCTGCTTCATGTGCAAACGGGACGCAGTTGTCTAGGTTACTCCCTCCTCTAAAGGAGAGGTGAGTGGAGAGAGAGTGGCTAAAATGCAGCCACACAAGCCACTCGTGAAACAACAGACTGATCTAAACAGCTATCGGGACAAGAAAGATTCACTGTACTGTTTAACAAAATACTTGTTTTTAGGGTCCAGCTGGTATGACCTATTAAAAATTTAACTGAAAATTTCTCAATTTGCCACCATTTGGTCCTAGTATGAAGCTCTGAGGTGTGTTAGGGCATTGAGACAGCATAGTCTTCAGATCTGTTGGGATCGTATTCCAATTGGAGTCAGTCTGGAGTATCTGTGTAAATTGTGTAGATTAACTATAGGTCTGACATTTTAACGCTCTCATCATTGCTAAGCTTAATTGCCACAAGCTTAATTATTGTCCCCCCACCAATGAAATCAGAAGAGGTTCGTACGCGTATCCTGTGTTCACTTCTGTCACAGGCGATAACTCTCACCCTACTATGCACTTTTTTGACAACTTTAAAGGTTGTGTCTTACTGTTTACAACCCTCCTTTTCAAAATTATATTGATTAGCACATGCAGAGACAAGAAGTCGATTAATATGCATTTGCATAGTTGTATAAAACATTAGCTGGCAACACCAAGCTGCTGCATAACTCAGTGTTTAGAGCAGCTGTCTCTGCATCCAAAGGTCTTAAGTTTGTGACCGGGACGAGGCTATACGTTGTGTTTTCATAGAGATGTTCTTACTCATTCACAATAACATTTGTAGTTTATTTCTAAACCAACTTGTAATGCAAAGAAATGAAAATGCTTATAACCAAGAATTTGATTAAATTCTGCTATGCTTAGAAGAGGTCAAAGCGTGGTTAGCCCAAAATTTCCTTTTTCTAAACGAAGAGAAGACTGAGGTTATGGTTTTTGGTCCAAATGAAAATTCTCAGCACCTACATCCTGAGCTAGAGAGCTTATCAGCTTTTAAATCCACAAGAGTGCGGAACCTGGGCGTACTTGTCAACCAATCTCAAAAATTTGATAAACACATTTAATCTGTAATCAGCGCTAGTTTCTACCAACTCCGTTTACCATTTATCTAAAATTAGAGGCTTTGTTACTCCTAAAACTCTAGAAATGGCTGTTCATGCATTTATTACATGTCGGCTAGACTACTGCAATTCTTTATATTGCGGTATATCAAGTCATCAAATCGCCCGTCTTCAACTAGTCCAAAACGCTGCGGCCAGACTCATCCACAAATGTTGGAAATATGACCATATCACTCCGATTCTCAAATCTTTACACTGGCTGCCAATTCAACAGAGAATAGATTTAAAAATGTTACTCTTTGTTTTTAAATCTCTACATAACCTAGCCCTAGGTCTATCTCTCTGAACTTGTCCATCCTTACACTCCATCCCGAAGCCTAAGATCTCTTGATCAGGCTTTGCTGGTAGTCCCTCGCGTTAGACTCAAGCGAAGAGGTGAGCGTGCTTTTGCGGTAGCAGGTCCGCGACTCTAGAACTCCATGCCCCTAAAGATTAGAACGGCCACTACCTTGTCTGTCTTTAAGTCTTTATTAAAAACCCACCTGTTCTCTTTAGCATACTAACCTTCATCTCTGGCTGATTTTACCTATTTATTTTTAGCCTACGTTTTATACTGCTTTCATACTTGTGTTACTGTGTGTTGTGATCTAGGTATTTTGTATTATTTTCTTTTTTAGATGTATTACTTAAAGCACTTTGGTCAGCCTAGTGGCTGTTGTAAATGCGCTATACAAATAAAATGACCTTGAATGACCATTAAGATTTAATAATTACCAGGCAGTTAAAAAACTTTATCATGACTATAGCCTACTATTCAATGTGTTTCTTTAATGTTAGCAATGCTTAGGGGAATAATGTGTCTTTTTGTTGAAAGATGGGATTTACAAAATGACATTGTTTGACATACAAAGATGTATAAATCCATAAACATATGTACTTGCATGTTTGTATATGGAAAATGTGCCAGCACCTGACTTCCTGGATCACCACATAACACACTCTGCAAACTGCTATTACTGTTACGCAAGAGTGGTGATAATAACATTAATAACATATCGTAGTTATAAAGCTTATTTTCAAGGACCCAATGACACTTAACTAGCAATACAGAGAACAAAAGAAAACACAAGGGGAAGAGGCAGCACTAGGGTAGGCTTTTTTAAACAGAAATGGCTTAAGGCTGTGGAGGAAGATGTTTACAGGATCAGTCACGGATGATTTGACGCAGGGAGTTCTGAAGTTTGGGAGCAGCCCAGGAGAAAGCCTTGTCACCTTAGCTCTGTAGTTTGGACCTGGGTATGATTAGGTGGCCTGGTGTATCAGAACAGAGCAAGGTTATTTGTTGATAGGGGAGAAGTTCCGATAGTTTGAGGGGAGCCAGGTAAAGGAGGACTTTATAGGTCACTAGGAATACTATTGATGCCTTAATATCTTTTGTCTTCCTTCCCAGCTTTTGGAAGCTCGTCCACTACACCAGTGTTTGGTCAGCAGCCTGGTGGTGGGACTGTCTTTGGACAGGTAACTTCTAAATTCTCTACAAAATAGAACCATGTAACACTTCAAAACAATCATGTAACATTTCAGGTAGTACCCCAAACAAACCTTGTCACATATCCACACACACAGTATAACCCTCTCGTATACATTGGTTTAATTTTAATATTTAGGTATGAACTTGGGTTAAAGGCACAAGCACTACGTGAAACGTAACTGATCATGTGAATTTATCGGCTTCCCCCAGCAGCCGTCATCCAGTGGGGGTCTGTTTGGGTCCAGCTCTGCCTCCGCAGCAGGGTCTCAGCAGGCAGGAGGGGGCTTCTTCAGTGGCTTAGGTGGCAAACCCAGTGAGGATGCCGCCAACAAGAACCCCTTTGGCACTACCGCTCCGACAGGGGGCTTCGGACAGCCCAGCCAGACAGGTGAGAGGACCCACAGTGTGTGAGAAATGAAATGGCAAAGTGCATGTCTTAACACATGTTTGTTGGCAGGGTCTATTTCCGGGGTTGTTAGATACTTGCCCGTCATCACTTTGAGCTCAGTTTGGACGAGTAATGATATTTAAGGTGTGAATTTGAATAGGTGGTCGCGTGAAACTTGAGATGAGAGGGCTGCTTTGGTTTATTTTGTTGTATCCAATTGTATATACAACCCTGTCTCATTGCAACAATCACAACAAATTGAGGAGCGTGGACGATCCTGGAAAGCTTCTTCATTAGTATGTTTGTAAATGCATCCTGCTTTGTTCCACATTGCTCTTCAAATTGAGAGGTATGTGGGCCAGCACTTAAAGGCACACTCACTAACCTGACTTGCTTCATCGTACACCGTCTCTACATACAATTCTATAGACAATTTTTTTATTGTAATAATAATACGATTATTTTCTGTAGACTATGCTAGTTGCTGATTTGAAGAATCATGCTAGAGGATATAGCTGTGCACATTTCAGTAGCTAGCGCAGTAATAAGGAAATGTTTGCTCCATTTCATCAGTGAATGAAACAACACTGTAAAGGTTTATCATTGTAGCAATGAACTTCCTGTACAATGTTGGGGTACTCGCCAACATGTTTTTGCATGTAAATGTTATATAGACAGGTATTTGTTTGGCAAAACATAGAATCAAATAAGATGCTATATTTGTTTACTGCATGTAATAAGTCATCCATGTTGTGACTGTAGATTAATGCAAATATGCAAATGATCCCAACCTTTGAGTCCAGGAGGTGGCACGTCATGTGATTCATTTTAACGAAAACATTAGCATCCTCATCCTCAATGTTGCATCTCACAGTTTTCCGTTACATGTACTGTAGGCTACATCAATTAAAATCTACTTTGATTATTATTTCAGGGGTGCCATACTGTCCTACTATGCAGTCTTCTATTCCTATTTGAAATGGAGATTTCTGGTTAATAATAAATGAATATGTATGACCCATTTCTAAGAGACTGCTTGTAATAATGTATGTCCATTGCATTCTTAAGGATTTTATTCTCATTAGATATGTCATGGTCTGTCAGTCATGTCTTGCTTTCTAGGACATTTTCCCTGAACATATCCCTACCCACATTCAGCATGCATACCATACGCCTATAGTTTCATTCCAAAAATCTAGGTATATAACTACAAACAGATACACATTGGTTGCCAATTCAGATGTTTATGACATGCGTCAGTCTTTGTTACCAACCAATCCAAATTGATCAAATACATTACAAATCACCAGGTCACGAAATATGTAGTCGAAGCTTTATTTTTACCTCTGAAATATCTAATCTATTTTGGGGATGTCCTCGGCTTCAGTTTAGAATGTGGCATGTTACTGCTATGACTGTTCTAGATCTAGACAAACCCTATTATTAGGCAAACCCACTGTGTTGTGCTCAGCTGCATGTGCTGATCAAGGAGGCCTGACATTGCACATACTGAACATTGAGCTTGAATAGCATACTGCAATGTGAAGCAGTGCTTAGTAGTGATGGGCAAACAAACCATCATTGCTGTTCTTCTAGCAGCAGGATATAAACTCAGGTTTTCTTTTTCAAAATAAAAGCCACATTGAAATTGAACATGTTGCAAGGAATTCCAACAATTACCTTTTATTTTGAAATAGAAAATCTTAAGTGCTGCCAGCGTATTTTGCTGCTAGATGAACAGCAATGAAGGTTTGTTTGCCCATCACTAGTGCTTAGGCCCTGAGCCAAAATCATCCAGTTCCACGGGTTTTTGTGTAAGGACCTAAATTACTCTTTAAACTTCTGTTGTTAGTCTTAAATTAAAGTTGCTGCTTTGCAGCTCCATTACGGTGGTCACGATTCCAATCTGTTGCAGAGCTGGGTTAGGGACAGGGAGGGTTAGGGGGAATTGGATATCACCAATTGGGAGGGGAGAAAAATATGTAAAAAGAATACCCATCTAAACTGCTCTTTCAGATTTTTCAAATATCATGAAATGTATGTTATCACTGAAAGATAAAATAGTCCTGTTTTCACAGTTTATATTCAGGCTAAAATATGGTTAAAATGGGGCTCATATTTAGGCTACAATGTGGTTAAATTGGGGCTCAGGTGCGGGCCTGCAGATAGTAGATCTCTTGGTAGATGTTATCCACATTTAAAAGATGTAACATTAAAACGAAATACTTGCGTTTAATACATTATTCACAAAATCAATGAATGGGGCTCGACTTTAAGCATAACAAGCCTGCCACCTCTCATTGTGCTCAAAACGTGACCAGTGAGCTGAGTTCTTTCATGCTTCCAGCTCTGATGAAGAGACCAACGTTCCCAGCCAATTATAGAGACATGCTGTGAAGTTGAAAAGACTAGAGGGAGACTAGGTCAAGAGTTAAGTGTTGCTGAAACAATATTCCACCTCAGCGTTAAGGAGATGGAAATCTAATGAGCGTAGCTTGACAGCGCAAACTTAGGCAGCTGAATTTCCACGAATCAGTGGATTTTCGAAACAGAGTAACTCTGGTTTGCTATGTCATTTCTTTGGAGGAGACCATTTGCCAATTTGACAGCTTTTCTATGTTATTTCCAAGTGAAGCTGACTTTCTCCAACCCTTAGTGAGATTATTAGCACAGTGGCACCTTGTCAAAAATGATTGGGGGGACATTTGTTTTTTATGTTTGTAGAATCTACTCTTTAGTAGATAATCGCTTACTGTGTCTGTTTTACAGGAGGAACCACCCTGTTTGGGAGCAGCGGAGCAAAGACCTTTGGATTTGGCTCCTCAGCATCGCCTTTCGGAGGGGGGGAACAGAAGCCCAGTGGGACTTTCAGCACAGGAGGAGGCAGCGTGGCTGCTCAAGGGTTTGGCTCCTTCTCCACCCCGGCGAAACAATCAGGTAGGCGTCTACACTGCTTTTTGTTGTGTCAGTGTATTTGATTATAAAAATAATTATACCTTAAAACTTTTACTAAAAACGGGGATCCGCTTGGGGTAGTGGGCTATATTGTAGGACAGTCTACGTCATGATAGTCAGTGATTCAATCCTGACTATGGGTTCACCGGCTTTTCCCGGACCTCCAGAACAAGGCAGCGCAAATTGGCATAGTGCTGCCCGGGATTTGAGATAGATTAGTTGAATTATCTACCTTGCCATGTCGCTCTCCAGTGACTCCTTGTGTGCAGATCGGGCGCCTGTAAATTCAATCACAGAAGTATAGTTGGTGAGTGTAATCATCCCGTACATGATCTAACTAAAGGCTTCCGTTTTGGATGAGCAATGCGAATATCGCCGACTCGGTGACATGTGGTTGGATGTACCATGTGAGCACCCCTCGCCATCCCACATCCGTCCAAGGAGTTGCGGTGCTGCTGACTTGGCAGAGTCAGTGGGAATTGGCAGTGGAGAAAAATGGGGGAAAAAATTGAAAAGATTATGTATATATTGAGTTGAGTTACTTACAATGCACTGAGTCAGTCACTGCGCACGCGTTTTTCCACTGTAGGGATGTCTAGTGCGACACAGGGCGGCGTGGCCCTGCACGGCGCTACGGGCTGTTAGGGTTGTGTTCCCATGGCTGAACTTTGTGAATGGATCTGGCTTTATTTATGAGGAAAAGGGCTGGTGTTGTTTTTAAGGAAAGGCAAGTTTATTTATATAGCACATTTCATACACAATGGCAATTCAAGGTGCTTTACATGAAAGGGAAAGAAACTGAATATTATACAGATAAAAGGTGTAGTTTATTTATACAGGTAATCTTTGCAAAACCCAGTCCTAAATTTGAGACACTATCCCAGTATCCCACTTCAACCACGTTGGCCGGCACAAGACTTTGATGTCTGGTGAATGTCCATTTGCAATTTGTATTAATTATCCGTTTTCAATTGTATTGATAAAATATAGTGCAATCAGTTTGGACTTAGCACAGTGCTCATTCAGTAAATGCATAGTTAACCAGGTGTGTTTTGAGTCTGAATTTAAATGACTATTGTTGAAGCACATCTGATCTTTTCTGGAAGCTTGTTCCAGCTGCGGCTGGCAAAATAGCTAAAAGCAGATTCTCTGTGTTTTTATTGAACCCTTGGTATTTCTATCTGATGTGATCCTAATGATCTAACTGATCTGTTGGGTAGGGGTGTGCTGGTTTCGGAATTGTTGATGACAGTTATGACGTTGGTCAAAGATGATTGACGGACTGGCCATCGGTGCCATTTTACCTACTTTGACGGCCGGTCGGCCAGTTACAGTCCTGGACATTAAAACAGGTGACAGTAGGCTGAAACGGACTGGCTGTTACATCCGCAGGAGAGAGAGTTCCTCTATATTTAGGTCTGGGAGCAACAGATACAGCCCCCCCCCCCGCAGGCCGCTCCATCCAAAGTCCCGGGCCAAATTTTTGTCCCAGTCCATTCCTGACTATAATTAATGTAACCGGTCTGTTACAAGACTGCCCGATTGCTGCACACAACTTAGTGTTAAATGCATTTGAATAATTAATGAGCAGACACTAATTACTTGCTTATTGTTTTGATTCAAGCAATATATTGAAATCGTACATTTTATTATTATTTTGCCCAAATTTGGAACTCATTCAGAGATGCCGTATTGCAAGCATTTTTTTTTCTTTCATTTGCACCTAATGTGTCTCATCATGGTGCAGTGCGCTTGTGTCTTTGAAATCAATCGATAGTTAAGTTTTATATTTATTTCCATATTTAGGTGATTAATTTCTCCATTCATTTGAATCAACTCAGATGTTACAGCGCTCCTGGTTTGTAGGCGAACTGCATCAACAAGATTGAACATAATGGCGGTGGGAAGACATAGTCAGACACTCGAATTGCTTGTCATTTATGGCGTCCCGACTGGCTCTTTTAATATAACTTTGCAGCATGCACTCGTCTCAATGAACGCAAGGCGTGACGCCTGCGTCTGCAAGCGAAAATCAAATAATAACCCCTTATTTTTTCTGCCATTTTTACTGATCAAAACGGCAAATCACAACATGCTTTGTTATAAATTTTTATCATCCCAATTTTTTTAAGATTAATTGACAAAATTAAAAACAACTTTAGTTTCGACTTTTTAAGTATTCATTAATTTATTTTAATTTTTTGGTTTCATATTGAAATTATCCACAATCAAGTGATTTTCAGGAAGACGTAAATTGCCTAAAAGAAATCATTATCTAAGTTAATAAATGACAATGAGAATAATTAAGCTCCATTTCTCATTAATGATTGAGTGGGTATGGCTACATCCTTATTCCTGTGTCATTGGCCAAATGTATATCCTATTTAATGTAGACTCCAAAATAAGAGTTGTGCCTGTAGCAAAAGGCATCTGTCTTTATGGTAATTCCTTCCAACCATTGCCGATTGACCTAGACATCCAAATGAGGGGAGATCCCAACCATTTAGTGACCTAATCAATAAGTCAGCTAAAATGGAACACGTGCAGACACTCAGCACTCCATGGAATCGGTTTGACAACTTTCCATTATGCCAAGTACCCTACACAATGTTAGCGCCAATTTAGCTAGTTCTTTAGTTTAACATTGTCAAGATTAAAGAAAATGGAAATTATCCATAAGCATACGCAACCAAAACAGTCAGTGGATTTATTGTTTTGAATGTCTTAAAAATAAAAAAAATTGTAAGATCTGTTTCATAATAAAAGTAACAGCTTTGTTCCACAATGTATTTTCAATGTGTGAGAACACGTGTGGCGTGGTATGGACATAGCATAGCAACATTACGCAATGTAAGTTTTGATATACCTAATTTCTAACTCACTTTTAGATATGATGATTTCAAATATGAAATTTAAGATAGGTGAATGATCGACTTGTCTTATTTGAGACACTGTTCAAACATTGTGGGCTAGAAGACTTAATACTTTAAGCTATTATCTAATTAGATATCGTCATTTTCAACAGCAGAGAAAAGCACATTAATAACATAGGCCTCAAATAATATTAAGAAATTATTATTTGGGTTTGGATCTTACAACAGTAAAAGCTTTGAATGTATTTTACAATATCAATTATGCACGTGCATGCATGGGAATAGGAAATAGGCTATAGGCTACAATAATAATATTAAAGCTCTATAGTAGAGTGGATGGATTAACCTACTTAATTTTATTCTTAATGTTTATGTTATAAAATATTGTTCTATGAATCTCTAGCAAGCTCATTTAAACCAAGTTGTAAATGCCGAAATCAAAGGAGGTTAAACAAATATGAAGTTACTAAATATAAATATAAAACTGCCCGTAGATGGTGGCAAGGCACTGTTCTATTGATTTTACTGGTTAAAGTTCAACATATTCATGTTCCTTTAGTTTTCTCGTCAGAATAATTGCGCTTATTTGAATTCATTGCAATCATTTTTGTGAAGTCATTACAAAGCAAGTGAATTGTAACCAATTGCAACTGAATGAAGTGTAAAGAAACATTGGCCCTCATTTATGAAACGTGCGTACGACCTAAAACAGGCGTACGACGGGCGTACGGCGATTCTTACGCAAAGCAAGGGATTTATCAATTTGAACGTGATCGTAGGCTGCGATAAAATCTCACGTCTGGTCTGACTTCGTGTACGCAAATTCTATAGTGTGACTAGCCGTGTTCATGGTATAA
>JACXGM010040616.1:0-10272 GCA_016801145.1 Umbra pygmaea
TCCAGGGCCCATCTACAAAACAACACCATGTACCAGGCAAAATACCAACAAGATGGAGGGAGCTGTCCAGGGCCCACCTACAAAACAATACCATGTACCAGGCAAAATACCGAGAAAATGGAGGGAGCTGTCCAGGGCCCACCTACAAAACAATACCATGTACCAGGCAAAATACCAACAAGATCCGGATTACTTTACAGTCTCCATTATACGGCAAAAACATATCGGAAAACCTGTGGAATGAAAAAACATAAGAGGTATTTATTCAGTTACTGAAGGGCCACATGTGTTTCTGTGATTAGTGGGGGCCCCTGTAGCACATTTGTTAGAATCATGGCACTTGTAACAGCAGGGTTCTGTGTTCAACTCCCACAGGGGCCCAGTATGAAATATATGAGTTATTACTGTAAGTTGTCTAGTAGATGATGTAATAGTGATTATATTTCCCGCATAATATCACCCACATGTGTATAATTAATGTATCATTAATAGGCTTTGTTAATCTTCTGACACTAAATGTTACATTTCCAGAACAAATCAGACAGCAATACCCACAGACGTACATATATCTTCATAGATGTGGAGTCTACATTTCAAAGATTGGAGTACACTATTGAAGCCACATACACAATGCTGCTGCAATTGGACATAATGCGGTCGACACTATCCACTCAAGTGACCTATTTCAAACAAAACAGAGGGTCAAACTCAAGAAATTCCACGTGGCCAGATTTACCCCTCAGCTTCATTTCTTGTCCGTTGGATATCTATTCCCTCTTCCTTGGCCAAGCAGCCTCTTTTTTCCACATGCCTCGGCACTGCAAGAGCACATTGCTTCTACTTAGATAGGTGAGGTCATGTTTTAGGTATACAATGCAAAACATTGATCCTCACGGTTTTATTTACACTGTTACTGCACTTAAGAGCAGACATTTGATCCCCTCCCTAGCAGTACGAAAGAACAACACTGCCTGAGGGTTAGGGTTCGGAAAGGGAGACATTTCATGCACTTAGGGCCTCTTCATGAACAGACATGGCCTTGGGGTCATGAAGATAGAATTCCAAACACAATGTATTACATTTAGAATATTAGTGGTGGATAAAAACACCCTACACTCTAAGCATCTGTTCAACCTTTTGTGAATTGCATTTGTTTTAGTTAAATGGTCTGAAACAAAATGTTGTGTATCAATGTGTTGACAATTTTTCCTACGTACCCAGAGTCAAATAGACTAGTTGATACCATTTTAATAATTAGGTTGAAGGTGAACAAAACAAAACAAATAATCATTTTTGGACACTTAGTATTCTACCTAATTATAATAACAACAATAATACCTACAAAACGGTATTAACTGAAATAGCTGTTCTTGAAGGTGTGAGCTTCCTATCAAGCAATATTGTTTTTTTCTTTTGATTCTATTGCCAGTAGATTGTATTTGTAGGTACCTGTGTGGTGCAGTCAAAATGTACACAAAGGAAAAAACATATTTAAATATTTAATGGAGAATATTGTATTTCCATCTGCCGGTGGATACATTATGGAAAACTAAATGGATTTGAGTGACTTTGTAAAAAATACAGAGGTTCTCACTCTATAACACGGCATCCATGGTGTGTGATGCAAAGCGCACCTGTGTGTCAACTAATACAGGCTGTTTATTTGGAAAACTGACTCATTTACAGAGGGAATAAAGAAACAGGTAAGTAATTTAAAAAAATACAATTGATTTACAAAAAAATTGGCAGAGTGGCAGATTGGGGTGGTGGTTCCCCTGTTCAACATGGGGGACCAGAGGGTGTGTGCCAATTATAGGGGTATCACACTTCTCAGCCTCCCTGGTAAAGTGTACACCAAGCTGCTGGAAAGGAGTGTTCGGCCGATATTCAAACCTCAGATTGAAAAGGAACCATACGGATTCCTTCCTGGGGACTCATTTATAAAACTTTGTGGTGGATTTGCGTCAGAAGTGGCGTACGAGCGAAATATAGGATGTGCGTATGCAAAGAAAAATTCAGATTTATAAAACCGTTTGCACGCACGTCCTACGCCGTTTTCCCTTTATAAATCACGATCAACTCTAAATGTTGCGCAGCTTTTGCGGCTGCATGTCATGCCCATAATTGCCCATAAATAGTCAGTGAAACGCCTCGAAATCAATATTAATTGAGAAATCATGGCAAACAGAGAGAGAAAAACCAAAAAAAGAAACTTCACTCAATGTGAAGTAGAAAATATTGTTGGCGAGGTGGAAAAGAGGAGGAAAATGTTGTTTGAAGGGCACAGTGTGACTATTACCAATGCTGAAAAGGCGTTGGAGTGGCAAAAGGTTGCAGTCGCTGTAAGAAAGTCGGACCGTGGCCCAAATAAAAAGTGGTCAGATATCAGTCGATGTCAAAGCGTCTAGCGCTTCATCGCGAAAGTGTGTCTGCCACGGGTGGGGGGAAATTGGTTACATTACAGCAACATGTCTGCATCACAAATTATTTTGACATTGGTGGAATGAAAATTATTTGGATTAATGAAAGCATGTTCATTCTCATTCGTTGCCATTATGGCAACGAGTGCAATCAATAGCACCGATTACATTTGGGAAACCGGACATAGCTGCAAAATTAGCTTTTTTGTTTGCCTGTTCACTCGCCGTGTACGAAACTTCATGTAAATATGCGACAAGCCTATTATACCGACTAACACGCCTGGCATAACCCGGCAAAGGGTTGGTTGAGATATACCTGACTTGTCAGTCAATTCCATCTGGAAAATGCCAGTCGCCAGAAATCCTGTTATTAGTGTTATGAAAGGCGCCAATAAATAATATGCATTAGGCTATTATTATTAGTATTTTCTTCTAACAGTGCAAGATCAGCTATTCATTGCGAATTGTGATGGCATGGCTTTTTATAACCATCCATTTGATTGTATCTGATAATCTACAGATGTCGGTATTAATCTAATTGTAAATGGAAAAAAATTCTGCACAAATGGAATTTCTTGCACCTCTCAAAATGGTTAAGACATGCGTCAGGATGGAAAACATTTAAAAATAAAACAAACTAAACGCGTATAAATGAACACTATGTTTCTGTATCTGATTACGACATGTATACTATGAAAAAAATATTCCCCAATAACAATAAAGACTTTCTATCTATCATCATCTATTTATCTATCTATCTGCACTGCGAGACATCGACAAGAATATAATATAAACATTATTCTGTTCTGTTTACTGTATTATTTATGAGGATGAATTACATAACATGCCAATATAATTAGCCTACATAATATATTTGAGTGTTCTTTTTGCAAATATGTGCAATATGTGCTTTATTTGCATTTACGTTACAATCTTGTTTTATGTTGTTTGTATTCCTCTGCAGGCTGTTAATTTCGATTTTGGTTACAAAATGCTATGCAGTTTCAGACGGATCTACAGTAGCCTACGTGTTTCATCCATCTGCCGACAGTGTCGCCATTTCTCATTTCACCCGCTTTTGTACGTACGTCTGGGTCAGAGTTGCTGTGAAGGACCGCACATTTTCCCTTCAAGTTTGCTTTTTATAAATCCCAATTACTGCGTAGAGAGCTGAGTACGTCTTCTTTTGTGGGTACGCCACGTTTATAAATGAGGCCTCTGGTCAAGGAACAACGGATCAGATCATCACTCTCACAAGGATCCTGGAGAGGGCCTGGGAGTATGCCCATCTGGTCTACATGTGTTTTGTGGATCTGGAGAAGGCATATGACCGGGTCCCCTATGAGATACTGTGGGAGGTGCTGCAGGAGGGTGGGGTGAGGGGGCCCTTCTCAGGGCCATCCAATCTCTATGGCGAGAGCTGTGTCCGGGTTCTTTGCAGTAAGTCGGACTCACTTCAGGTGAGGATTGGCTTCCGCCAGGGCTACGCTTTGTCACCAATCCAGTTTGTAGTATTTATGGACAGGATATCAAGGCGTAGTCGGGGTGGGGATGGGTTGCAGTTTGGTGGGCTGAGGATCTCATCGCTACTTTTTGCAGATGATGTGGTCCTAATGGCATCATCGGCCTTTGACCTTCAGCACTCACTGGATCGGTTCTTAGCATAGTGCTTAGCCGGCTGGGATGAGGATCAGCACCTCTAAATCTGAGGCCATGGTTCTCAGCAGGAAACCAATGGAGTCTCTACTCCAGGTAGGGAATGAGTCCCTACCCCAAGTGAAGGAGTTCATATACCTTGGGGTCTTGTTCGCGAGTGAGGGAACAATGGAACGGGAGATTGGTTGGAGAATCGGCACAGCGGGGGCGGTATTACACTCAATTTATCACACCATTGTGACGAAAAGAGAGCTGAGCCAGAAGGCAAAGCTCTCGATCTGCCTTTCAGTTTTTGTTCCTACCCTCACCTACGGTCATGAAGGCTGGGTCTTGACCGAAAAAACGAGATCCAGGGTACAAGCGGCCGAAATTGGTTTCCTCAGAAGTGTGGCTGGCAACTCCCTTAGAGATGGTGAGATGATTGACTTTACCTGATGATTTTGGTCTTAAGTAGGGACTTCCCAAAACTTGTGAACTCAGAGTAATTTTTTTACTCAAGTAATTTCCCACCTCTGGTCTTACCTACACAGTATATATGTACAGGAAATTACATATTTGGATTTGTTTTGTACATATTTAAATTAAGACATGGCATTTGTAGCAGGCAGAGAAACGTCATGCCCCATGTGAGAGACGTATGGGGACCTCTGTGACTGATTAACCACCCCACCCCCACCCACACATCTCACAAGTGAAAAATATATCCCTGTCTGCACTCGCTTTCAGTTCCATATCTGGTGTCAATCTAGCATGCACTGCTCCCTGTTACAGGATCTTCCTTTTCCAGATATTGATTAACTTCATTTCATCAGGGACAGCTTGTAAAGGTATCACAGCTAACAGCAACCCTCCCTAATAAGATTTCAATAACACTGCCCCTCCATGGTTTTGTTCAACATGAAATATGAAGTCATATGCAGCAACATGATTTTGTGTGTTTTGTGTTTCACTAATGACCCAGTAGTTTTCACACTGGCAATTATCCTTGTGTGTGTGTTGTGTGTGTGTTGTGTGTGTTGTGTGTGCCTGTGGGATCCTTACTGTGAAATGGCACACTGTGACAGAATTTGTGTCACCAGTGGGCAGGCTGTGTCAGTCTTTTGGGTCCTGTCCGACAGCGTGGCCCTCCTGGTGGACTGGAGGAAGCTGCTTCTGTCCCTGACATGGAGGATTGTGACACCATGGAGAAGGCACTGGGCCGGACCGAGTCCATCACCCTGCTGACAGCTGGCTGGCTGGCCTCCCTCAGGAGACAGAGCATTGTGACATTGCTAGTGTTTTGTTTAATAAATAGACTCAGTGAGGACGCCATAGAAACGCCAGCCAAGGGGCGGTAGAAGAAGGATGTTGTAATTGGCACACGACTAACAAAATGCATATTCATGAAATACGTCCTGATATATTTATTGTAACAAGCACACAATTTGGTAACCCATTACGATATACTACTGTATATACTGCTGTCTTTACGGCATAACTATTTAGGGTAACACTTTATTTGGATAGTGAATATGTAGATGTTTTACCGACTACATACAGGCTATTTGTAACATTTCAATTAACTACACTGTTCCAAAAAATTAAGGGAACACTCAAATCCCACATCGGGTCTTGATGACTGAAAAATATGAAAGATCAAAATCTTTACTGTATATTGTGTCATTTGTTGAGAACAAAATGACGTAACAACGGTCAATGGACTCCAAAATCACCAACCGAATCAGGCCTGGATTCAAACTCAATGTGAACAATTGAAATCACAGGCTGTTCGAACTTGAATGAATTTCATCTCGGCGACCCATAATGTGACTCAGTAGTGTGTATGGCCCCACCTGCCTGTATGCACTCCCTACAACATCTGGGCATGCTCCTGATGAGACAGTGGATGGTGTCCTGAGGGATCTCCTCCCAGGCCTGGATCAGGGCATCAGTGAGCTGCTGGACAGCCTGTGTTGCTACTAGGTGGTTTTAGATGCACTGATGAAGTCCCAGAGGTCCTCAATTGGATTCAAGTCTGGGGAATGTGAGGCCCAGTAATGGCATCAATGCCCCTCTCCTCCAGGAACTGCCTACACATTCTGGCCCCACGAGGCCAGGCATTGTCCTGCACCTGGAGGAACGCAGGGCCCACTGCACCAGCGTAAGTTCTGATGATGGGTCTGAGGATTACATCCCGGTACCTAACAGTAGTCAGGGTACAGTTAGCTAGCACATGGAGTTCTGTGTGACCCTCCAAGGATATGCCTCCCCAGACCGTCACTGGCTCAGTGTGAACCTGCTGTCATCTATGATGAGCCTGGGTGAGCCAATGGCAGACCTGCCATTTCTGGTGTTCTCAGTCGAATCCTAATTGAGCTGCGCACGTTGTTGGGCTGTGAGCCCTCATGGGCCCTCATTCCACCCTCATGGAGTCTGTTTCTGACAGTTTGGTCAGAAACATGCACACCAGTAGCCCGCTGGAGGTCATTTTCTAGGGCTCTGGCAGTGCTCCTCCTGTTCCTCCTTACACATACGAGCAGTTGCTGGTTCTGCTGCTGGGTTGATGCCCTGCTATGGCCCTGTCCAGGTCTCCTCGTGTAATAGCCAATCTCCTAGAATCTCATGCTCTTGTGATCGTATCGGGAGACACAGCCAGCCTTCTTGCGACGGCGCGTATGAATGTGCCATCCTGGAAGAACTGGACTGGCTGTGCACCTGAATGGGCTGCAGGTACCACCTCATGCTACCAGTAGTGACAAGGATACTAGTAAAACGCTGAAGAAGAATCAGTCAGGAAGGATAAGTTTGTTAGTTTACATTTAATATTACCGGGCAGGTAATGGTAGTGGCTTCGGGAGAATTGGGGGGAGGGAAGAGGATGAAAGAGCCAATTGAAAGCTGGGGATGGTTAAGTGGCCATGATGGTATTGACGCCAGATTGAAAATTTGTCCAGGTCTCCAGGGTGACACACCCTTACTCTGTGGGAATAGTGTGGGATCATTAGTGACCACAGTGAGTCAGGACACCCGTTTAACGTCCCATCCGAAAGACGGAAACCAACGCAGGGCAGATGTCCCCATCACTGCCCTGGGTCATGACCTTAGACCAGAGGGAAGAGTGCCCCCAATGGCCCCTCAACACCACTTCAAGCAGCGTTGGTCTCCCATCCAGGGATTAACCAGGCCCGACCACAGGGCACTATTGCTGCTGAATACTGTATGGAGAGAGCAATTGTCTGTGGCCACCACCTGCAAAACCATTCCCATCTTCAACGTTGTCTTGCTGTTGCCTCTCCAGTGCACCTGTTGTCACTTTCATTTTCACCAAAACAGGTGACATTAATTTACAATCGCTTATGCTTCCTAACTGGATAGATTGATTTCCCTGAAGTTTAATTGGCTTGGTGTCATACTGTGTTTAATGCATCTTCCCCTAATTTAATGAACATTGTTTTTATTACCATTCACCCTAACCTTTAACATTTTATTATCCCTAAACCTAACCATTTCCCTAGCCCTTACCCTAACCATAAGTGGTAACAGTAATGGAAATAGTTTTCAAATCTGTCTTTTGCTGTAAATGCAGTTGATAAGTGATGATGACTTTAACAGAATGTAATGAAACCGTCCTTATAAGCATCACACTCAGATTTGTAACTAAACGAATAGTTGTGTGAAATTCATACTCGGGGCTATTAAACTCTTACCCTATCAGGTCAGGAGCCTGTTGGTTTTCATCATTAATTACACTCACCTGGTGTCCCAGGTCTAAATAAATCCCAGATTAATGTTTGTTGAGCCTCCTGCTGACATACAGGGTGTACTTGCTCCTGATTGGACGAATGTAAGAAGAATGGAGTTAGTCGTCATAAATTTCTGATAAACGTGGAAAGCTGCCCTGCCCTAATAACTTTAGACTGGGCTTACTGTTTACTGTTCAAAGCTCACTTGTGGAAATGGACCCTGTGTGTGTGTTGCCTAGTAGGCAGCTAGATAGAGGTAAGGGATTTTTTAAATTTAATTTGCTGGAGGAGGCAGAAAAAAAACTCTGAGCCGAGGAATTAATTAGATGGGCACTGGGGAAGAGTGGTGAGGGAATAAGCACATAGTCAAGGTCTCTTCCTGCTCTCAAAGAGGAAAGTAAACACATATCAACCGCCATTTCATCTCAACGTGCACGCCTTCCTCTTGATTAATTCAGAAAGGGAATTGTTCTACTGTCGACAGTGGCCTCCACTGCAAATCCTGAGGCCTTCACTCTCCATTTTCTAACAAATGATTTTGTTCGGGGAGGTCGTTTGACATAACATCTGTACCGGCCATCAGAGGTGATTGCTCTACACGCATTAGCGTAGGCTTGTTGCTAATGTCATTTGATTTCCATGTGAGTGGAGCGACATGAGACTAGACAAGTTCAGATCTGATGCATCTACACAAACATTTTTCATCCAGGAGCAGCCTCTGTTTTTCTTCCCCCAGCACGTGCGGAGGGATGGGGGCCAGGATGTGGACATATAACATGTCTGGGGGGCAAATATATTTACAGCTAAATTGCTTAACTGGAGTAATGTGCCCAATAAGATACCCAGGGGGCTCCACCACACAGGAATGTGGGCCAAATCCTCAAACCTGTTGATCTGTCGACTTACTTAACTGCAGCCGGTTGTCTTGGTAACCTGAATCCACCCGGCTGCCAAATGTGAGTGCCACGGTCACTTATAGTCCACGTTAAGCCTGTAATTGAACCTGTTAAGTCATTATGTGCTCTGATTGAATGTAAAAAAGCTGCAAGCTACAGTCCAGAAAAGATTAATCAAAGCAAAGCGGATTAAAAACAGCGTTGGGCCAATGAAACTAGTCAAGAACAATCATGTGTACCGTACCTCAGTAATGTATTATAAACAGTTTTGCTTTTGAGGTTGTTTGGGGGAGGGGTATTTTGAAAAATCGCTTGCCTCCATTTAGGAAAATATAAATGCAGTAGAAGCCCCTTAGCACTGCGTCCCAGGATATGTTCATTTACATGAGTAAAGGCCCTCTGGAGACAGGAAGTGCAAGAGAGAAGAATGCACCAGCCACACTGTCACTGAAACAGACATTTTACACGTTTCCACAGACACAGAAAATATTAACTAGTTCTTCAGTTTAATGCAATGCCAGAAAAAAGAAAAAGGAAACCCACGTTCTTAGACCATCTGTTAATGCATACTCAGTATCCACAACCCACTCCAATCTGCTGTCACTTAGGAAATAGTCTGCTTTAGCCTTCAATGGGCAATAGATAGCTATGGGAATGCAAAAGATATGATTGAAATCATTATTAATAGGGAAAGAGATAAAGATTAGTGTGGCTTGTGTTGTTTATAATTCATTCCAACAACATTATAGTTTTGGGCATGTTTCCAAACACTTTCAGCTTGTCTTGTTCTCTTCTGTGATCTAACTCTCGAAGGAGTTCCCCTAAATAGTTTATCTTCATTTATGTTCATGTCAGATTCTTTTCTATGTTTTATTTGACAGGTCTCCTTGATCTCGGGTCTGAGAATGAGTGAATGGCATCGTTGTTGAACCCCTTGCAGCAATTTAGTAGAGTTATTCTTGGCATTCATTGTGAAGGTAAACGGTGCGCGACAGCTTAAACGTTTCTGAAGCAAACAGATTCCTTTACATTAACATTTGTCCAAACAATGCAATACGAATCTTAATAATGATATATTTGGAATTGGAATGTTTTTGTAAATCTCAAGGATGTTAAAAAGTTGAGCTAACATATTGAGATGAGTAATTAGCTTATTTCAGAGACCTGCCAGCAGCCACACACCTAACATGCTAAACAGGCTGGGTCCCGGCCAATCCCTGGATGGAGAACCAGTTTATATGGATTTAAATGGCATTGGTGGGCCAGTGGGGGGCTCTTCTCCCTGATGTATCCAATGCTACAGAGGGTGCCATCTCCAAGCCTGACCTGTGACCCATGACCTTTGCAATGTTACTGTAGATCAGAAGACAAGATACTGCTGACTTGCAAAATCGAAGGTGCAATTTGCCAGCATCGTCTAAGTTTATGGGTTAATAATTTAATGAATTTGGTTGCCCTGCTTTGGTGCAGTCTAGCAGTTCCCTGTGCGTTCCTACTCCCATGTAACGATTCTAGTTTAAACTTTCTAAGTGAGTAAGCTCCAAGAACCAGAATACTAATGAGGGTGCTTCAGAAGAC
>JACXGM010040617.1:0-10268 GCA_016801145.1 Umbra pygmaea
CAGACATATTGACCTCAGATTAAGTTAGCAAAGATTACGGAGCACCAATTACAATTATCGACAAAAATGTATTTTATTGTATTTTGGGGCGGGGGGTAGAAATGCCCACACCATTTGGCCCAGTCATTAATACCATACTACAGTATATGGATAGATTTAGTACAGAAGAGGTGATTTGCTTAGTCTTTCCATATCTTATGGGCCATGTAGCTGTTTCAACACCCTGGGTAATGTTTAACTACACCAAGATAAGGAAAGGTAGACTTTCTTTTCCTCCGGAACTACGACTTAATATTGTATGTGTTTTAGTTTGTACATTTTTTTAATCATATCCTGTGCTGTAAAATAGATTTTTTTGTCAGGGATATTTCAATTAAAATAATCCTAGCCTACACACTATAATGATTTATTAATCACGTCCATGAACAAAATGATCCCTTACACAAACTTATACACAAATCACAAAGTAAAACATCTGTTTTTCTGTGCTTGTTCGAGACCTTTTATCTTATGTATTCCAGGGTCCCTTAAAAATGTCTGAACCCTTGTTCTGGTTTTTCCCTCAAAGTGACTGTTAGGATATGCAACAAACACATTTCAACATGTTTCGTAGACCATGTATATGTGTGAAAGGTGCAAATATTAAAAAGAAACAAGTTATTTTTATTTACTCTATTATTATGTGAAATGGTTGTGCCAATACAAACGTATAAAATCATTTTGATAGTCATTTGAATGAATATCTGAGGGGAAATGTGAAAATTACATACCGGTATTTGCTTTTCAGTGTTATCCTCTGCCAGCGGGCTAGATGTGAGAATTCTACAACGTGAATATGAGGTTGTGCTCGGTCGTAATGTTACTATGGAGTGTAAGTTCATACCTGCACAGCCAGTTGGCTCATCGCTCATCATCACCTGGTCCATGGAAGCAGACAAGCCCACTGATTCAAAGGTCAGTCAGAAGAAAAGAGATTATCTGTTATAAAGGCATCATTGGGAGCCCTGTTTGAATCTTGGTTGTGTAGTAGCCCCGAGGTCCTGCAGAGGTGGGTGCAATTGGCTGGGTTTTGGGGCTCTAGTAATTGAAAATTGTCTCAAAGTGTAAATGGTCCCGAAAAATACAATCTGAAACATTATGTTTTTCAGTTAGTTATATTGAAATGCCTTTATTCTGGGAATCACTTTTGACAGTGTTTTGCCAATGCCATATTTTAGGGTTTAGTATAAAAACATTTTCCAGCCTCTGGGTTTCAAAACATGCCATTGCAAAGAACCTTAAGGCATTGGTTTTCAAATCTCTCCTCAGGCACCCCAAGCCGTATCAATGTTTTCTTTTAGCCCTGAACTAGCTCACCTGATTGAAGCAGGTAAGGGCTTAATGAGTGGTTGACAAGTTGAATCAGGTGTGCTAGCTCTGTGATACATCTAATATATGGCATGGCTAGGGGTCCTCCAGGAGAGGTTTGAGAACCACTGGGTTAAGGAAGGTGCTTTAAACGTCAACATAGGAAGAGATCATTTTCTTTAGGGCCACATTGAGTTTTTGAAACCAAGTGAAGGGCTGCAAACTACAACTACTCTCTTAAAAATAAAGGTTCTTCAATGTTTCTTTGTTGGTGTATATGGTTCCTTGAAGAACCTTTAACATCTAAAGAACCTTTCCATTGCACAAAAGGTTCTTTGTAGCGCCAAAAGGTACTTTAGAATATAAAAAGGTTCTTCACCATCAATCTCATGTGACCTTACATTTTTGGAGTAAATTTGTGTTTTCCATATATTGATTTAATTGTGGTGGCGTGCCACAATCTCTGCACTGACCGCTATAAATAGATTTGTGCTTCCTATGTTAATTAGACTGCAAAACATATTTAAACTTATATTAGTAACATAAAAAGCAACATGTTTAGTTTTGGGCAGTTATGCATTATTTTCACATTTCTTAATGGCACTAAGAAACAATAGGTTCTTCAAGGAACCTTTCAGTGAAAGGTTCTTTGGGGAACCAAAAAAGGTTCTTCTATGGCATCGCTTTGAAACCCCCTTTTTGGTTCTTCCTGGCACCTTTATTTTTAAGAGTGTATGCATAAAAAAATAGGATATAGAAATGTTTTTTCATTATAATAACCCCCCTCCACACGCGCGCGCACACACATGCCTATACAAATAAAAAAATGTCCTTGTTAGATTTCTCTGAATGTAATCAATACTGTTTGTTTCAAGATCATTTAGCCTACTCACGACACCTGCGAATCAGGACAACTGCCCTAATGGAATGGAATTTAAGTTGAAAATCATTTTTCAAATATATAAACATTTAATTCATTTAACAAAATCCCTTCTGGGCCGCATCAAGGGACCTAAAATAAATATTTATAGTTGGATTTCTTTTTATATGTTTTATGCTTGAAGGGCCATGCCAAAGCCGAAACCAAGGTTGAGAGTTACTTTTTTTGTGGAACCTTTTAGGGAGATGGGCATGAAGGTTAAGACCGAGAGGAAGTGTACCGACAGTGGCCAAGCCATCCTCGAACCAATGTAATATAGAAAATATTATTTATTTATTCTTATTTTATACTCCAAACCAGCTTTAAATTAGGTTTTAAAATAGGTTCTATTTCACTAAGAATTCCATGCTGTAAGGCATTGTTGGCAAAATAAATTTATGCATTCAAAATGTTGGGGAATAATTTTTGAAAATTCTATGTGATTGCTTGTCCGAAAATATTATAGTTCCACTATAAATCCTTGCAACGGCTGTGCGCTCAATCAAATTAGAAGACTGGAGAATACAGGAATATACGGATTCCAGTCTAAACATCTCTAGTCTGCTAGAATTTGGTGCTGCAATTAAAGAAAGATCTGGCCGGCATGTGCCACCTGGTGACAGGCGTTCGAGCCACAGCTCGTCCGACTGTCTTTTTCCATCTTTTCTGTCTCTCCCTACATAGCTGTCTCACTAGCCTCTGCTTACTACTGTCCTGTCATTGAAATAGTATAAAATAAATATAAAAAATTAGTTTGTTAACTAGTATATATATGGGATATTTTTCTCAGGTTGGCATGCTTCAGTAAGTTATAGTTGACTTAAGAGGAAAGACGATGCATTTGCCCAATTGTATTTGAATGCTGCAATGTTTGTGAGCAAAGTTGAAATGTGTTGTGTAGATCATCATCGCCTCATACTACAAGGATGTTGACCGACTCGACATCAAGTCGTCCTACCAGGGCCGGGTAAAGATGACCATAGACATTCCTGCAGGACAGAGTACACTGACAATTTCCCAGGTGACCATGAAAGAGAACCGGTTGTGGCAATGCAGGGCCCAGATCCCTGGAGACGTTGAAGGGAAACCGTCTGACACCACCGAACTGGTGGTCCTTGGTAAGAACGGAGCTGTAGAGAAATGTGGAATATACGGTATAGAATTTAAAGTGGAAGGGGCAGTATTTTAACTACTTAGTACAGGGGTCATCATCTCTGGACCTCGAAGCAAGATCCACTCCACTTTTTCATTGCAACCCTCTAATATGAGACTTATTTAGAGCTTGGACACCAGATGAGTCCAATTAATGTTGAGGTAGAACAGAAAACCAGCAGGCTCCGGACCCCATAGTGTTAGAGTTGAAGACCCCTGTGGAGATTTGAAGCAAACAGACAATCATAATAAGTAAAATGTATAAAAAACTGCTTTATTTTGCTTTTAAATATTGGTCGTGTTTGACTCAGTATTTCATGAGGTATAGTAAGGTTTTGTTGGCAATATAAATTGATGCAGTTAGAATATTGAGGAAAGATATAGAACATATTAAAGAATATAGAACATATTAAAGGATATAGAACATATTAAAGGATATAGAACAGCCTGATTCAACAACTCTGGCCCTCTAAGCCTATTCCACCCCATCATTTCATTGTAAATCTCTAATCTGGGACTTTTTCAGACCTGGTACACCAGGTGGGTGCAATTAATGATAATGTAGAACAAAAAACAGGACTTGTAGGTCAAGAGTTGAATACCCCTGATATAGAGGCATGCATTTGAGAAAAGTATGGAACCTTATATGACCCTATACTTTCATTCAGTAAAATGAACTAACACCGGGTTGAATAATTGTCTCTCCTAGCAATATCACGATTAACGTTCAGTCACTCTAGATAAGAGCATCTGCTAAATGAATAAAATATCATCTTATTTCAATGAAATGGCTCTGTGGTATTCATTAGGACAGCACTGCCATCTGTAGGACTGGTTTATATTTACACATTACTGTGTTTCCTTGCTTCTCTAGCGCCTCCCTCTGTCCCGGTTGTCAAATTGCAGGGACAAGCAGAGTACTGGGCCAACATCAACCTGACTTGTATGTCTGAGGAGGGTTCCCCTACCCCCGTCTACAGTTGGAAGACCTATAACCCCAAGAACATCCCCAGACCGTTTCCAATAAAGACCACAGAGAGTGCGTTGTGTGTGTGTGTGTTCAGCTTCACATTCAAAAGTCGTGTGTATATATTTATATATTTATTATTATTATTATTTTTGTTCTTCAGAGAATGGAGTTCTGTCATTGTTCAATATCTCTATGGAGACGTCCGGTTACTTTGTCTGCCTGTCGACCAACAAGATGGGCTCTGCCAGCTACAACTTTACCCTGGCCGTTATGCCCCGTGAGTAAAAACTCATTCTATAGGTTTTTTGTTTGTGTGTGTGTGTGTGTGTGTGTGTAAAAAAGCACCATTCAGTAGATTTATCCAAATCTTCTGTTAACATAATAATAAACTGAGCTTTAGCCCAGTTAATTTGTCTCAGCTTACCGTCAAACTATTGGTGCTTTTTTTCTTCACCTAATCCTTCTCCGTATTTTCAAACTTTCTGGATCTTAAGCTTCAATCAAGATTGGTTCTACCTTGGCCATCATTGGAGGGGTCTTAGCAGGTGTCCTGGTTCTGGCGATTGTAATCTACTGTTGTAAGAAAAAGAGGACCAAAGATAAGCAGAATAAAGGGTAAGAGGGGGTTCTATTTTTGTATGTAGGCTGCTTTTACAAAAGCATCGCATTTTGGATATATTTTGCTATTTATATGATGTGGAAACGGTGTATGATGAAGTGGTCTGCCTGTCTTTGTCTTTCTTAGAGCTCCAGAGGTTGAGTATTTTGACAGTCCCAAAAAGGTTGTGTCAGTTTACCAGGATGACATTTCAGAAGGCAAGCCTGAAGGAAGCCTTGTGCTCCCCAACGAGATGAGAGGGGAGGTGGACCGCGATGACCGTAGTGTTAGAACAGACCGTAGTGCTGGCTTTAAGGAGAGGCCTGATGACATCCGCGACATCCATGTGGGTCAGCATCATCGACATGGTGGCAGCCACGATCGCCTTGACGACCCGCCTGTTGTTCGTTACAGTGGCAGCCGCGAACGCCTTGATGATCCCCCTGTTTCTCGAATTGGAGGCAGCCGCGATCGCCTCGATGACCAGCGGGATCGATATGGTGGCAGCCGAGATCGCCTCGATGACCAGCGGGATCGATATGGTGGCAGTCGTGATCGCCTAGACGACCAGCGGAATCGATATGGTGGCAGCCGCGATCGCCTTGACGATCTACCCGTTTCTCGACACGGTGGCAGCCGCGATCGCCTTGACGATCCACTTGTTCGATACACTGGCAGCCGGGAGCGCCTTGATGACACGCCGGTTGATCGTTACCGGGGCAGCCGTGAGCGCCTTGACGACCCTCCAGTTGTTCGCTACAGTGGGAGCCGTGATCGTCTTGACGACCAGTGTAATCGATACGGCGGCAGCCGTGATCGTCTTGACGACCCACCAGTTCTTCGCCATGGTGGCAGCCAGGACCGCCTTGATAACTACCACTAAGACAAGCAATGCGATGACTAGCATGACCGGTAAAATGAAACATATTTTGACCTTGAGACCCAAAATATCCTAGCTAATGTGACCCAGGGAATAATAGCCCAATTTTCAACAGTCATCTGCTGGTGCTGTACTCTATAAAGTCCCACTTTATTTCTGTCATCATAAATTACAATGTTTAAATGTTTAAACATTTAATTGTTTAATTTATCATATAGATGAGGCCCGTGCAGGTTTACTTTCTTAGGGCCCAGAAATTCCTAAAGAAAAATATCCCATTTGGGTCTGCATAGCATAGTGGGCCACATTGCCAGACAGTCTACATCACAGGTGTCAAACTGGTTCTACAGAACGCCTAGTGTATGCTGGTTTTTTATCTTTCCTTTCAATTAGTGCCCAATTAAGACCTCGTCTGCCAGGTGAGGGGAGATCCTATCCAATTATTGACCTAATCAGTCACGTACAAGGTGTGCAAAAACTTGCTTACACCAGGCCCTATACGTGGAACTGGTTTGACACTCGTTGTCTACATCATGATGGTTCGAGCCTGACTACGCCTTCTCCAAATTTGCCAGGACCCCCAATACGAGGCCGCACAAATTGGTATTTGCACATAAGCTGACTAAAGGCTTCCGTGATGGATGAACAGTGCAAAAAGAATCGGCTAGCTCGGTGAAATACGATTGGGTAAATCTTGTGCGCACTCCGCACCATCCCACATCTATCCAAAGAGTTGCAGAGCTGCCCACAAGGCAGGGTCAATGGAATTTGGACAAGAACAATTGGGAGCAAGCCTATGGGTTCTCTGACTTTCACTGGACCTCCAGCACAAGGCAGCGCAAATTGGGATAGCGCTGCCTGGCATTTGGGTTAGATAAATCAGATTATCCATCCTGCCACGTTGCTCTCCAGCAAATCCTTGTGTGAAGATCGGGTGCCTTTAAATTAAATCACAGAAGTAGTTGGTGAGCGTAATCATCCTGTACGTGATCTAAGTAGAGTCTTCAGTGTTGGATGAACCATGTGCACTCCCCTCGCCATCCCACAGATCTGTCCAAGGAGTAGCAGAGCTGCTGACAAGGCAGAGTTAGTGGGAATTGGGAGGGGAGGGAAAATATTGGAAAAAAATAACAAAAATCACACACACTCATTTTTTCCCCATTTGTCCAATCTTTCATGGATGTGGGAGCAAGTGTAGCCCTATTTGATTTGGCATGACTACATAGAATTTTTTGTGCATTTCAGAATTAGACATTATCCCAGATGCTCGTCAACAGCACTGTGCCTAATAGTTCTTTCAGAGAGGTTATGTATTTTACCCAGAGGTTAGGTTTAAACTAGGCTACTGAACCTAAATCAAGTTTTACCACTGAGAGCCTTCCAGATGTGACTGCATTTGGTCAATAAAGGTGTAGCTAATCAAGAAAGTATTGTGGAATCATGGATATTTTTTAAAATTTTTATAGTGAAAGTTGTGTTTATACAAAGCACTCGTTTTCAGTTGTATTTACTTGTTACTGACTGCAATATGTCCAGATTTATTAAGTATAATTTAAGTTAATGCAATGAAGACATTATGTAATCAAATTAACTGTATTTTGATTCATTTTATCATGTTTGTGTAAAGTAAATAAAGCGGACGAATAAAGAACCTAAATCCTGAGGATTATTTTGGGGTTTAAATTCTTTGCATCCCATATCACAACGGAAACCGAGGCCCTATATAATTATTTGACATTTCAAATGGAGTATTTTAAGACTAGTGTAGGTGAAGATGTAATGATTTTTTTTCTAAACGTGTAATATTCTATTGTTATTGTAGCCTACTTTTTTGTCTCCATTTTGAACACACCCGCTGGGGAAGTGGTACACTCCCCTTGTCTGATTTTGACACTTCGCCACTGGGAATTTTTTCCTGTGCGTACTCTGCGGACCAAGGAATGAGACCCACTACGGTCAGGATGAGAGTGGATTATATGTTTTTGATTGTGGAACTTTTAATTTGAAAATGAACTGGCTGTTAGGTCGATGGCTCGTGTTGGGCTTAACAGGTAGGCTTAATATCTGTTTTTATACTTCGTTTACTGAATATGTTTTCTGTCTGTGAGAAAACAGTAAATGCAACAGGTTGATCACTTCGCTCTTGCTCGAGGTTTCATCTAGAGTCTAACTGGTATGGTAATAACACCTCAAATGCGTTTGACTACTTTCATTTAGATATCTAAACACACATCTGTCTCTATGTAGGCTATATTTATTTTGTTTAATTAAGTGTTGTTTTTGTGTTGTAGTTTATTATTGGACCATGAGTCTGTAAATAAAGAAATATATAATATATGTATATTTTCTCAGACTTTAAAAGCGCTGATAGCAGGCCATTTTCTTCATCCAAGTGTAATTCATCACAATTTGCAGGGTGAATGTGTGGAATGAGGATAGACTGAGCAATGTTGGTATAAATAAAATGGGACCGTTATATAAAAAATGCGCTACTTGCCGCGATTGTACATGTTATGGAGAGAAATGTGATCTTTAGAATAATTCGTAGTTAGAATAAGTGTCTGGTTTTGTGTTCTCTACAGGTCTTTTAGAGTCAGGTTCTTTTTAAGAAAGAAAACCAAATGAATTGGAATTCGTTACCGGATGATATTGCCAGTTAGCGTGCCAGAGAGGAACAGGTCTGAGGTGTTTGAAAACGTGGAGTGACTCGGAACTTTGAACAAAACAGAGCTGAGTAGTTAAACTATACCTTGAATACTAGTTAAAATACAACTTGAAAGACGAACCTCAAATTGTTCTGTCCCAGAAGAGGACGTTTGATGTTTTTATATGTTTATGAGTTTGGGCAGAATAGTAATGATGCGTTTAACAGGACATTTGGAAATCTGGGCTAAACCTGTCACCCTGTTAATGTCACAGACGTCTTTATAGCGTTACAGAAATTATGCATGGACATTATTTTTATTCTCCAGTATGATGCTGAGCCAAATTCACACATTAAACGTTCCAGATTACAGTGATTAACTTTTTGGTTGGTGATTATGTGAACTCTCTTACCTTGTCCATTCTTGGTCTCCCGTCTGCGGAATATAATTTTTCTAACGGTTTGATTCAAATCTCTAGCAGCTAATTGGTTGTTCACACCTGACTGGACAAAACGAGATTATCAGATTGGTTGGAATCCTACCATCCCCCTCCTTCATTCTGTTGTCCACATAGCATCCTCCTGGTTCGAAGGGGGGGTTTCAATTGAATAACAATGGCCTGGCCCACCAACAAAAAGACACAGGGAGTTCCATAGCTACACGCCACAGGAGGAATTTTCAGTCTCCCTGCTATCTCCTCCCTCTTTCTCCAAATCCTGTGTATTCATAAAAAAACAAAGGGACAACTTGAACTGTTACTTATCTCAACCAAATGTGAATTGTCGTCTGAAAGATGGACTGAGCATAAACCTACCCCTATAGAGCTATATGTGTGGTCGGCAGGGAAACCCCAAAATAATTTGTTTCACTTTGGTTCAGAGTTAATACATTTTTGTCATTTAGCAGATGTGTGAGTTACAGTAAGTACAGGGACATCCCCCTGGAGGGTAGTGCCTTGCTCAAGGACACAACAACATTTGGCATGTTCGGCCAATCGAATCAGTAACCTTTTGACTACAAGTCTGACTCCCTAAGTCTGAGACAACTGATACCCCAAAATGAACCATGCTACACTGGTGTATAGCAACAGTGGCAGATCACCAGTGGTGTAAATAAGCTCCTCTGGGTAACAGTCTCTTCATCTGTACTAAACTTTAGACAGAAAACATCAAAGTGGTCCTCGTGAGGCTGCTGGGTACAACCCTTTGTTGGGATTTCCGCCTTTCTGGGAAATGTTTAGAGTGAGTCAGTTCTGCCTACCACACCCACACCGCCAGGCTACAGGGGAGTCAACCCCCTGCTTTACCAGTTCCCCCTGCCTCATTGTGGAATGTAACCTCTGACCCCTGGTATACGAGAGACTAGAGCCCACATCTCGGTCTCTCTTCCCCCGTTGAGATGTTTTGCAAGTCACCGTTTGGTAATCACTTACTTTTCTATCTGCTGAACACTTGGTCTGGTCTGAGCTCATACGCTGACTCGACTTAGCATACGTTCTCTCACTCACACACCCATTCAAAATTTCAGGGATTATTTGTGTTATCTTTTTGTCTTTCTAACGTTGTTGATTTGAAACGTGCAAGTAAAAATGTTATCGTGTATCATGCCGTTATCAGTAATAATAACTCAGCAGTTGTCATAATTACACACACACACACACACACACACACACACACACACACACACACACACACACACACACACACACACACACACACACACACACACACACACACACACACACACACACACACACA